>CM035171.1:99189176-99212511 GCA_020205615.1 Panax quinquefolius | reverse complement strand
ACCTCTGACCTTCTTCCAAGCCCTATTCCTTCAGACTGGGAATGACTCAGCACTATCTCGTTGAAAGGTTCTATATATCTGCCCTTTCTCAATGCATTTCTTTGCCTCTTTGTTGCTGTCTGCGGGGGCCCCTCTAAAAGAAGTTGATCAAGTGCTTTCTCTTTACAAAGATGCCCAACGAATCGTTTTTCACTATTTAAGCTATCAATACGGTATGCTGGCGAGCTTTAAGAATGGGAATAGTGTGGTTGTGTACGAGAATGTAAAGAAAGACTTGGGGTTCTTTCTCGTAAGTGGTATACCTACACCTTGCACGCACACTCACTATATCTATATAGATATACTTTTCTAGCCTTTCGAAAAATCCCCTCTCTCTCTACTAAATACAATTGTTTCAGGCCGAACAATAGCAAGAGGCCCGGATCCATCTGAAAAAAGGAATTGAATACTCTAAGATGCTTCATAGCTCCAACACTCGAAAAGACTAATCATTGATTTTGTCCGGATCCTCCTTTTCTTCTGAAAAAAGGGAAGGAGAAGGATCTTCTTCGGTGGATCCCTCTTACTACCCTTCACAATTTAAAATATTACTCTTTGTATCCTTTATTTTAAAATCAGACTTCACACACACTCTCTCTACTTCAATCCAATCTATTTTTTCTCTTCTTCGATCTTCTTCGGCTACCATGCTCCATCTCTTTTTGTGTCCTCTACTTCAAAATCTAAATGAAAAGTAATGAATCATATGATCAGAGAATGAAACATGTATATTATATTTAATTCTTCCTTCTTTATCTTCGCGTTGAAGATGATGACCACTGGAGTCGGGGTAGGTAGGGAAGGGGAGGAGGAAGAGGAAGTACTAATTTGGCAAAAAATTGGAAAGGGGTGGAGGAATAACATAAACTTGAGAAGGGGATGGAGGAATAAGAGTATTATTTTGATTAGGGCATTCAGTATTCAATTTTATTCAGATTACTTAAACATTCATAACCGTTTCATTCAATTTTTCAAACAACCCCTAAGACATTTTAAAATTTTGAGGATAACTCTTATCAATGTTCTCTCTAACAAAATAAATTCAATGATAAATTGCTAATTTGTTTTTACTCATTTATGGCAGGCCAAATGCTACAACATTAAACAAAAATTGCAGTATAATATACCCCACCTTTATCAAACAAACATTTTTTTTGGAAGTTTCACCAAGACTGAAAATTATATTAACCCACATTATCCTTTACAATAAAAGGAAGAATGGTAGAATGAATATTTTGCATCCAAAAAGTAGAACAAGGCAAGGCATCAACTTAAGGCAGTAGGCAGATGATCAATCATAAAAAATCAGCCTAAATCACATATAGTACCTTTCATTAAAAAAATATATACAATAATTAGAACCCAATTATATGATCATCAAGAACCAATTATCAAAACCTTCTTTTTGGGACTAATTTACTCATCATCGTCATCTCTTCTTCTTTTTCTGTTGCTGCAGCCATTTTTAACATTCGTACTCCTTTGTTTATCAACAATGGTGGCTCTGCCCAAACCCCGCCGCCGTGAAGTTATAAGAAAACAGAGCTTATTACTCTAATTATTATGCTTAAACATCCAGAAAGTGACCCAATCTTGATGTTTCTCCAAATTATGATCATGGAAGAAATTGACTCAATTCCTGGAAGTAAGCACATGGGCCTTTTTTCCCCAAAGTTTAAAAACCATCTGTTACGATGTGAAAACTAAGAAAACAGACATTATTTCATAATAAGAATTCAGTACCCTTCAGTACCTTTAGTACATTGATTTATATCTATTACAACACAAATATCTTTTAACTATTTATTACATTAATGCCATTGTGTATAATGACATTAGTATCCTTAACATCACCCCTCAAGTTGTGAGTTTGAAATAAATTACAAACTCCCAACTTGGATTATGTAGAAGTTGAAGTTGCTCCTTTGGATGAGCTTTGGTAAACAAATCAGCTGGTTGTTCTGCAGACAAAAGATGGTGTGTTGTAATAACTCCCTTTTGAAGCTTTTCACGAACAAGGTGACAATCAATCTCGATGTGTTTAGTACGTTCATGAAAAACAGGATTAGATGCTATGTATAGGGCAGACTTGTTGTCACAAAAAAGAGGAACTAGAGTAACATAAGTGATACCAAATTCTTTTAATAAAGCAACCAACCAAGTAACCTCACAACAAACATCAGCCATGGCCCGGTATTTTGCTTCAGCTGAGGATCTAGAGATTGTGGGTTGTTTCTTACACTTCCAAGAAATGAGAGAAGAGCCTAGAGTTACACAATAGCTAGTAAGAGACTGCCTAGTAGTAGGACAACCACCCCAATCATCATCACAATAAGCATGTAAATTAAGAGAACCACTTGCAGACATGAGTAAACCTTGGCCAGGAGATGATTTCAAATATCTAACCAATTTTAAAGCTGAATCCATATGACAAATTTTAGGAGCAGACAAAAATTGACTTAACACATGAACAGAATATTCAATATCAGGTCTGGTTATGGTCAAGTAAATGAGACGACCAACTAGTCTGCGATAAACATTAGCATTCTTCAACAGATCCCCATTGTTGCATAATAATCTGTGGTTTTGCTCCATAGGAACTTTGGAGGGTTTTGCATCTATGAGACCCACTTCTTTCAAAATATCAAGAGTATACTTTCGTTGATTAAGGTAGATACCTGTTGGAGACCTAGCAGCTTCAATACCCAAAAAATATTTCAAGGCACCAAGATCTTTTATTTGAAATTGAGTAGCTAAGTAATCATTGACTTGTTGAATGACAATATTGTTAGACCCTGTGATGAGTATATCATCGACATATACCAGAATGTTATAAAGCCAGAAGAAGAGTGAGCAATGAATAGAGAATGATCACAGTTGGATTGCTGAAATCCAAATTGTGTTAGTGCTGCAGACAACTTTAGAAACCATTGTCGAGGTGCTTGCTTGAGTCCATATAAGGACTTGAGAAGTTTACATACAAGAGAAGGCCTTGTAGAATTATGGGAACTGCAGAAACCAGGAGGCATTGTCATACATACTTCCTCATTTAAATCTCCATGAAGAAATGCATTGATAACATCCATCTGATCCACCTTCCAACCTTTTAAAGCAACTAGAGCAATAAGAAGTCTCACAGTTGTCATTTTAGCAACCGGGGCAAATGTCTCAAAGTAATCCAACCCTTCAGTTTGTGTAAAGCCTTTGGCAACAAGCCTAGCTTTAAAGCGATCAACACTACCATCAGGATTATATTTGACTTTATATATCCATTTGCAGCCCACAAATTTCTTGTCTTTAGGTAACTTAGTGATAAGCCAGGTATGATTGGCTTCCAAGGCTGAAATCTCTTTGACCATGGCTTCGCACCACTTAGGATCAACAACAGCTTGATTATAAGTGGAAGGCTCAACAATAGAAGCAGTGTTGGCAAGATAAGTGGTGTAAGCAGAAGTAAATGTGTCATAAGAAATAAAATGAGACATGGGATAACGAGATACATGATTAGAATTGGGAGAAGAAGGAATATCACGAGGAAGATTCTTGGGTAATCCTGTGAAATCTTTGAATTTAGAAGAAAGTGTTCTAGTGCGAGCAGGTCTAGAAGGAGGAAGTGTAATAGGCAACTCAGGTAACTTAAAAGTATTTAAAGACTCATTAGGAGAAGAATCATAAATATGACCAGAAGAAGACATAGGTGAAATAGTTTGTAAAACAGTGTCTGAAGAAATCTCAGAAGAAGAAGTAGGAGAAACTATAGGAATATACAATGGATCATCTGTAGGTAAAGAAAAAGAATTATATGAAGGAAATAAAGAATCAGTAGTAGGAGATATAAGAGAGGCAAAAGGAAAAACATTCTTAACAAAAGAAACATCTCTGCTAACAAAACATTTTCTGGTGTCCAAGTCACAAACTTTGTATCCTTTTTTAGCATAAGGATATCCTAGAAAAACACATCTGATTGCTCGAGGAGAGAACTTATCTCTATTATGAGATATAGTTGAAGCATAACACAAGCAACCAAAGACTTTAAGATGATCATAAGAAAAGGCAGAACAAGGAAGCATTTCATATGGAGTTTTATTGCGTAGAACTTTAGTAGGTAATCGATTGATCAAATATATAGCAGTTAGGAGACAATCTCCCTAGAAATGAATAGGTAAGTGAGCATTAAATCTAAGAGCTCTAGCAATGTCTAAAAGATGGCGATGCTTCCTTTCCACAACACCATTTTGTTGTAGAGAGTAAACACAAGAAGTTTGATGAATAATACCAAGATGAAGAAAAATAGGAGCAAGTTCATTAAATTCAGTGCCATTATCTGATCTAATAGCCTTGACATTGTGATTAAACTAAGTACGAACATGACTAATAAAATTCTTAAGAATAGAAACCACTTGATGTTTACTATGAAAGAGATAAGTCCAAGTACATCTTGTGAAATCATCCACAATCGTAAGAAAATAAGAATAATTGGTGTGAGTTTTATATTTATAGGGACCCTAGACATCATAATGTAATAGATCAAACATGGACAAACTCACAAAATGACTAATAGGAAAGGGAAGTCTTGTTTGTTTGGACAGATGACAAACATCACAGTGAAGAAGAGAAGGAGACTTGCAATGTAAATGTAATGACTGTAAAACAGCTAGAGGTATATGCCCCAATCGAGCATGCCAAAAATCTACATTATTGCAAACTTTAGAAACAACATTAGCTGGTGGAGAGACAATATATGCAGTATTCGAAGATACCAGGCTAATAGAGGGTGAAGAAAGAGGCAAGGAAGTCGAGTTTGATTTGTAAATGAACAAACCATTCTCTTGTCTACCAATCTCTTTCTCCCTCTTCAAAGCCAGGTCCTGCAAAATACATTGATTGGACAAGAATAACATAGTGCAATGATTATCTTTAGTAAATTTAGAAACTGAAATGAGATTATAATGAAAACTTGGAACACACAAAACATTGTGTAAGACAATCTCAGATGAAAGGTGCACTGTACCAGAATGGGAAATAATGGATGTTTTACCATTAGGTAAATGAATATTAGCATACAAGACAACATGATGCTCAAGTAAATGAAGATATGGAGTAATGTGGTCAGTAGCACCAGAGTCAATGATCCATTTAGATGTATTAGTATGGACATTTAGATGCATGTAAGAGACAATGAGAGGAAAATGAAAACTATTTACTGCAAGAAGATGATCTGCGGTTGACAAAAGAGTAGGAGATTTTAATCCAAGTTGAATCATCTGCATTATTTGTTGACACTGAGATGGTGTAAAATTTAAATCGTTGCATGATACTTCAGAACCTTGCTCAGACTTGAAAAGAGTTGATGCACAGTTGGAAATAGAT
The DNA here is from genome assembly GCA_020205615.1 of Panax quinquefolius. Classification (NCBI taxonomy): domain Eukaryota; kingdom Viridiplantae; phylum Streptophyta; class Magnoliopsida; order Apiales; family Araliaceae; genus Panax; species Panax quinquefolius. Next base: position 99,207,102 of record CM035171.1, on the reverse strand, counting down.
CCTTTGGACAGCTCTGAATGAGAGAAGTCAATAGGTTGAAAAGAGACAATTTCATTAGACGCAGTAGTAGCATATGTCGCCGTTTCTATGAGAACCAGACATAGGAAACACAGCAGATTGTGCTAATTTGGATTTAGGATGCCAAGGTGGATAACCATGAAGTAGAAAACACTTATCCTTTGTATGCCCTGTGTCATGACAATGATCACATTTGATACCAGATTTTTGAGATTTCTTAAAATTTCTATTCCCTTTTAAAAACTAAGTGATGGCGTAATTAAATCGACCAAACCTTGATAAGTGATGAGCTCCAAACTGAGATGGAAACTGTTTGGCTAGTAGAGCAGCATTCTCAGGTATTATAACTAAATGAAGAGAACACTCCCTCTATTTTTCCTCTTGCAGAAGTAATGCATACACTTGACTTAGAGAGGGTAAAGACAGCATCATAAGAATATGTCCTCTTACAATAGTAAAATGATCATTCAGTCCCATAAGAAATTGAGTAACTTTGAGAGTTTGCTCATACTCAAGCAATTGCTGAGAAGCACCACAAGTACATACTCTACAAGTACATTTAGGAATAGAAATAAGACTGTCAAGTTCATCTATCATTGATCAAAATGTAGTAAAGTATGTGGTTATGTTCTTGTTTCCCTGAGTTAAAGAGACCAAATCTTTTCTTAACTGAAAGAGTCTAGGTATATTACTTTGGGTAAACCTAGCAGCCAAATCATCCCAAATACTCTTAGTAGTAGGCAAGTAGACTATACTGTTTCTAATTTCTAAGGAAACAGAATTCAACAACCATGAAATTACTATATCATTGCATCTATTCCAATGTGGTAAATAGGGAGAATCAAGTTCTGGTGCCAAATATGTACCATCTAGAAAACCTAGTTTAAGTTTTGCAGAGAGAGCAATAGTCATGGACCTTTTCCATTGATTGTAATTAGCTTCAGTTAAAGGCTGATTAACAAGCACCATACCTGGATGATCAGAGGTCTGTAGAAAATATGGATGAAGAGTATCAATGATAATAGTTGCTACACCAGAACCTCTAGCCCCATGTCCACTAGATCCATTACTACCCGCAACAATATTCGCAAAAGTATTATTTTGAAAGGAAGAAGTCATTCTGAACAAATGTGATGATTTATTCACGAACGGAGAAAACAATCACTTCAATTCTACAAACACTGATTACTACTGAATCAATTGACTATAGATTCAATTGATTTTATGAAGAATTGAAAAAGATATAGAGAAGAAAAGCGAGAAGAAACCCTAGATCTCGCTCTGGCTTTGATACCATGTTACGATGTGAAAACTAAGAAAACAAATATTATTTCATAATAAGAATTCAATACCCTTCAGTGCCTTTAGTACATTGATTTATATCTATTACAACACAAATATCTTTTAACTATTTATTACATTAATGCCATTGTGTATAATGCCATTAGTATCCTTAACACCATCTCATACTCTTTCCCTTCCCAATCAAAAACACTCACCAAAATCCCTATCTTCTTCTTCAAATTTAGCATATCATTTGAACTCAACAAGGGGTAAAGAAATTCTTGAACATGATCCTTATTTAATATTAACCTGGCTTGATCTTCTTTCATATCTGATTCTGTCAATTGCTTCTCAATAGGCTTGCTGCATTCTCCAATAAGCTCCTCCAGGTTGAGAATCCGAGGAGTACGAAATTGCTTCTTTTGGGGGATTTCTTGTTTTTGGAACAGAATTGGGTGTTTTTGTTTTTCCAATTCTTAGGCGGTTTTTTGATCCAATTTGCAGAATTTCCAAGAAGAAACAAGCATTGCGGTTGCAGTGTCCTGTTTCAGTTCTTGAGGGTAATCGCCATTGGGGGTGGAGAATTTTCTTTATTTTGAATTGCATTCTTTTCGAATACCTATATATGATAATGATGGAATTAATTGACGGGTGTTTGATTTTTTGTACTCTAATTCACAGATTATGAAGTTAGTTGGGAATTTTTCTACTTTTTCTTGACGATGATATCAAGAACTCTTAGTTCACTTGGAAAGTAAAATCTTAGTTGTGTAATCATAGAGAGAAAAATCTTAATTAAAATCTTAGTTAGAAACATTAGAGAGAAAAATTTTAGTTGTGTAATGAAGGGTTTATATATATAGAGAAAGTAGTGTTCACTTGGAGAGTATATATATAGAGAGAAAGAAGTATTCAATTGGGGTAAAATGCAAATGTTACCCAACGTAGACATTTTCTAATTATTTGCTAAAAAATTTGTTTAGCCCAGGATTAAAACTCATATCAAAACCCACAATTTAAAATATTGGTAATAAGACCCCCCAAGTACCACAAGCCTAGTTGTTAGTTTTACTCAAGGATTAACCTTTATAATAAAACAATTTCTTTCCCCCAGATTTTTAAAAGACGAATGACAAATGTAAAGACAATCAAATATCTCTCAAGCTTTCATTTCAGTTCAGTCTTTATCTTTCATTTTTTTCTTTCTTTATACCTCTCACCTGCACACAAAAAAGCTAGGGTTACTAACTTTCGTCAAATTAGGGGTTTGTACTGGTTATTAGATTGATAATCGAATGATCTGTAAGATTATTTGTGCTGGCGAGATGGTGTAAGTATTTCAAAATCCCCCTTTATTTCCTTTTATTTGTCTATTGATGTCGACCCTTTATTCCCCCTTCATCTGTCTATTGTGGCCCTTTAATTCCCCTTCGTCTGTCTATTGTCGCTGCTTTATTCCTCTTCACCTATCTATTGTCGCCCCTTTAATCATCTGTTTTTTATTATATATTTGCTTTATTTGTTTGGGTCTTATGTTGTGGTCCTACTGTTGTTTAGGTAATAATTATATATTATCTCCTATGTATTTGTTGTCTGACTTTTGGTTCCATAGTCAAGCATTTTGTTGTAGATTATTAGTGGTGAAACTCCACCCTAGATATTATATATTATATTGTTTCTATCTGTAACTTTTGTCTTTTGCTTCCATAGTCAAGCATTTTTTTTAGTCCTGATGCCTGTTATAATAATAATAAGAAAATATTTTTTAATTCATGTTTATGGTATTTTATTGTAGATCCTTGGTAGTGGAACTCCACCATGGGGGTTTATTTGGGTTACATCTTATTTTCCATTATGATTTTGAGAAAATTGATAAGTTTCAAATCCCTTATTTTGAATTGAATCTTGAGAAGCTGAAGACAAAGTGCGAGGGTTTTGGGTACAATGATGTCATTGGTTTATATTACAGATTGACTAGAACTATATTTTGTGGGCATTTTAAAAATCTTACAAATGATGATGACCTAAATATAATGTTGGATGATGTTGTAGATTATGAATATGTTGAGATTTATCTTAAACATGATTATGAAGGGGGTAAACAGGCTAAATAGGTTACACAGACTAAACAAGGTAAGATAGGGATAAACATTCTAAGAAGGTTTGTTTGTCCACTGATATTGGTTATGATGGTGATGTGGTGGTGGAAGAGGACTCAAGTTATTCTAGTGATATTCTTGATGAGGAGGAAGAAGAAATATTTCTAACTGATGATGAAGAAGTAATTGAGGCAAGAAAAAAAATTAGAGAATATAAAGATCATAAGAAAAAAGTAAAACAACTAAGAACTGTCGCTCCAGAAATTAACGATGAACCAAACATTGAGCAACATTAAATAGCTAGCAACCAAGAACTAGAACCAAACATTGAGCAACATCAAATAGGTGGCAATACTGTTGATGGTGACAATACTGTTGAGGTAGAAGAACAAGGTTCTGAGAATGATGATGATGATACTAATGATAGTGAAATAGATAGTGGTAATACTAAAAATTATGACTCTGATCAAGTAGAAAATGACAGTCCTGAGGAAGCTGACTCTGAGGATGATACACTTGTATGGAGGCAAAACCCTTTCCCAGTGAATAACCCCAACACCAAAATCATGGGGACAAAGTTAAAGTTAGGAATGTTATTTGCAAATAACAAAGAATTCAAGAGTACAGTCATTAATTGGTCATTAACAAAAGGTTTTGATTTAAAATTTGTGAAAAATAAAAAACATAAGGTCAAAGGGAGGTGTATGAATAACAAAACATGTCCTGTGAAAGTATGGGGAAGTAAAGTTCAGTTTCAACCAACTTTTCATCTTAGAACAATGAGGAAAAGACACAGATGTTCAAAACATTTAGTGAGTAGGCAGGTTAATGCTAAGTGGTTAGCAAAGAATTTGAATACAAAACTTAAAGAATTCATGAATTAGAGACTGGTTGATATTCAAGCTTATGTTAAGAAAACCTTTCTAGTTAATGTGTCAATAGACAAATGTTATAAGGCTAGACAGTTTGCTTTGCAAGAGTTGATGGTGAACATGAAAGAACATTATGCCAAGTTGCATAGATATATTGAGGAGTTAAGAAGGTCAAATTCTGGGATTACAATTGACTTGTATCAAGTATTTCATTTTGGTGCCCCTGGATTCAAAAGACTTTATATTGAATTTAAGACTTTTAGAGTTGGTATGCTACCTGGTTGTAGGAACATAATTGGACTGGATGGTTACTTTCTAAAAGGGTGTTGCGGTGGGCACCTTTTAAGTGATGTAGCTAGAAATGGAAACAACCAAATGTTTCCAATCTCTTGGGCAGTTGTAGAGGGAGAAAATAGAGACTCACGGGAGTGATTTCTGGACTTACTCAAAGATGACCTGAAGTTAGAAGATGGTGAAGGGTGGACCTTCATTAGTGATCAACAAAAGGTAAATAGAAACTTAGTATTTCTTATGCATGTTATATATTAACTTATTGTGACTAATGCATGTTATTCATTAATTTATAGTGACTAATACATGTTATATATTAAATTATTATTTGTGTTTGTATTACAGGGATTAGAGGGTGCATTAGCTTATCCTTTTCTTTTCTTAGAAACTAGAAATTGTGCAAGGCATATTTATGCCAATTTGAGAAAGAGGTACAAAGGTATAGCTTTGACGAAGACTTTCTGGAGAGATGCAAAATCCAAAACTAATGTCGATTTTGAGAATGAGATGGAAAGAATTAAGGAGTTAGATGAAGGGGCTTTTGATTTCTTGATGGCAAGGAATCCTAGAAAATGGTGCAAGACATTTTTCAAGATTGATAAAAAGTGTGACATTGTGGACAACAACCTATATGAGTGTTTTAATGGGTACATAATTCAATAAAGAGGTAAGCTATTTTATTGGAAGACATCAGACAACTATTAATGACCATGATACAACAAAAAAGAGATATAACCATCAATAAGAAATGAGACATTTGTCCTAGGTAAAAAAAAAATTCTTGACCACAACACTGATGAATGCTGCCAATATGTTGTGTTATACTGTAGACACTCGAAATTTTTCTTTCCTTGGACTAACCTTTCAGGAGGGTAACAATGTCATTTCACTTCAGAGACTGTTGGGAAAATGCATATGTTGATTTGATGTTTAAAGTAAATGCTCATGATTATATATAAAGTCCTTCAAGAAATATATGTACAAGGACTTAGTGATAGATCAAATTTGTTAGGTTGATCTAAGCTTTAAATGTATAGATAAAGAGATCAAAAATGTTTGGTTGATCTATGTCTTGAGAGATATAGATAGGCTTTAACAAGAATCGCAGTCTATCGAGCTGATCAAGAGATTGCAGAAGCTAAGGCAGGATTGCAGAGCTTTGAAGATCGTAGTGTATCTGCCTTGAAGAACCTCTCCAAGAATCGTAGAGTGGTCCAGAAGTTTGCCGAAGCTAACTCAGAGAACGTAGTGTGCTCTCGGAAACGTAAAGTCTGCAAGGCAAACAAGTGAAGATCGTAGTGTGCAAGTCCTTGAGAGAAATCGTGTGTTCTCATCAGACTAAGCACCAAGGTGACAAGACACCACGATGTGGATCGTAGAGTATCATCTACCCTGTGTCAGAAGCATCAAGCCCTACCTTTTATTTGGAGACAAATTCCAACAAATGTGGAATGGGTTTTAAACATTGAAGTCCTCACCAGTCCCAATGGCACAAAAGATATCCTTAATGTATAACAAAAGGAACGTATTCAAGAAGCTAAGGACAGGACCATAGGACAGAGGAAAACACCTTTGTCGACGTCGAGATTTTTAGATGTCCCTTTTCGTTACTTGTTCTTTGGTGTTCTCATTTTAGGTGAGATTTGTTTAAAAAAACAAGTGAAAAAGGTCCGACATGTATAATGTCGACGATGGACTGTTAAGAGTCGCCAGTTGATTTTTTAAATGGTTGGACCAACACAACCGAGAAAAGGTTTGCACATTGACCCAGTGATGTGACACTGCTAAACGGGTTGGTGAAACCGAGATTCATTAGGGTCCGGGGACTTGGTTATGCGGAGGGAAGGTGTTAGGCACCCCCCGACATCCATGTTACCATGGTGATCGCCTCTTTTCAAGAAACTGTTATCTGAATATGTGTGTGTGTGGGTCAATGTGCTGTTATTTGGAAGTAGTGTGAGGCCTCGTTCGCACCTATATACACAGGGTTTGAATGTATGTAAAAATTCAATCTTAAGCAAGATATGACAGTGATGTTTTATGAAAGAGGTTTTTCAAACCCTGATGCTCAATAGTAATTGAGACCTTTTACACTCCCATTTTATTAAGTGTTCGACTTGATTGATTTTATTTTACAGATGCGATGCATCCGTACGAAAATAATGTACAAAATAATGCCGACTTCCTCGTGGGTATGGAAACCATCTGAGGAAATTCAGACACCACATAATAATTTACAAGCTACTTACAACAGAAAATGTCCATCACGGGAACCGAATCTAGATCCAATGGGCTGAATCTGTGATCACATGATTCTTAGGCGCACTAGATACCACAATTTGTATGAAAGCGATAAGTTAGTATATATATAAAAGCTGTAAATATATATATATCGCATATGATCACCAACCACGAAGCACCTCCATGGGAGATCGAAATGTAAATAAAAGTCAAGTTAAAAGCTATCAACCGCTACAGAGGAAACTCAGGTGTGGGACAAAACATAAATAAAGTCATAAATCTATCAACCGCCACGGAGGGAACTCCAAAGGGACAAAATGTAAAGAAAGTCATATAAAGCGATCAAGCGCCACGTAAGTAAACTCCAGGCGGGGATTTAAACGTAAAGAAAAGTCAGAAGCGATCAACCACCACGTAAGTGAACTCCAGTGTGGGACGAAAAATGTATGTATATATATATATATATATATATATATATATATATATATAAAAAAGCAATAAACACATCGAATGTAAAATCCGTGCTCATCAAACAGAGTTCAACAACGGTTTATATATATAAGTATATATATATAAAAGCGAATAAACGCACTAGGATATAAAATCTGTGCTCATCGAATGTAGTCCCACCATATATATATATATATATATATATATATATAAAAGCGAATAAACTCATAGGATGTAAAATCCGGGCTCATCGAACAAAAGTCAGACCACAGTTATATATATATAAGTATATATATATATATATATATATATATATATATATATATATATTAAAGCAAAGAAAAACGCACTGCATCAAGTTCAGGCTCATCGAACAAAGTCCGACATACGATTAATATATATATATATATATATATTAAGCAAATAAACGCGCTCCTGCATCAAGTCTAGGCTCATCGAACAAAGTTCGATAATGTTATATATATATATATATATATATATATATATATATATATATATATATATACAGATCGAAATGAAACCACGATCAAGTCCGGCAAAAGCAAGCAACACGACTCTCAACGTGAAGAAGGGTGTGTGCGAGAGATGAAAGAAAGACTCTAAAGTGTGTGAGAAGGCTTACAATTGATTGCCAAAGAAGACTTATATATCTTTAAAGTGGATAAACACCGGCTTTTGTAGGTACAAAAGAGGCTATATATGAGCTCTGCTGTGTGTTTAAAATGAGAAAGTACATCTGCATGGGGTGAGTGCAGAGCAAATCAGGGTGACTTCCTTCCATGCCATTTTCTCTTGCAAAATGGGCGACCCAAGCCCTCTATTTATAGATGAAGTAGCTCATAGGTGTACTGCTTGGTGAGCCGCAGTGTACCAGAGGCAACCGGTGGTGGGCCGGGTTTTTTGGTCTGGTCGTCCTCAGAAGAAGACACTGGGCAACTTGTAATGTCCACTCGGACTTTTCGAAGTGCAATCCGCATCCGCTTGAGGTATACAGACCTATTTTGGACCGCCGTTGTCGAGAGTTGTACGATGGCATGGGATTAGAGTTTGTATGAAGTCATTGAAGATGGGACGGTGCCCTCCGGTCTTCAAGCTTCAACTTCCATCTGTTACCCTGCACAATAGTCACTTGGGATTGGTTAGCCTTGTGGGACATCGTTGTGTAGAGATGTTGAGACTACGTGGCATGGCATCGCGATGGCTAGATAATGATGTTGCCCCTCACCGGTGTTATCACGGATTAATGATAAAGTGACGTTGCTCGAGCTTCACCGAGATTGGACTGCTACAATTGTTGAAGGTCCTCATTGTCATCTTTGAGGTGTGTCTGTCTTCCCGGTGTTATCGTTGGGTTGGTACAGAACATCTCGTTATGAGCGCCGAGATTGAAGCTGGTCGCATTTAAAACAAGCATTTCTGGGGTTATCGCCAAAACTGCATTCCTTGGGGTTATCACCAAGGTTGGTGGCTATTCCCATGATTGGGACTGAGACTGGATACCTCGGGGTTATCTCCGAGATTAATCAATCTTCTCCGGTGTGTGATCCGGTATTGTATCTGCACGCCTCGGGGTTATCTCTGAGATTGGAATTGTTACTCCCAGAGTATGATCCGGGGTTGATGCTGAACTTCCAGTATGGATATGGATTGTCTTTCAGGGTTCCCTCTTAAAAGAAGAATTTGTCCTCCTGCAATGTCAGTGATAGTAGTACAGAAAATTTTGAGTGTCTATAGTTGCCCCTCTTTATCATACTCATGCATGGCGATGCATGGGTAGGATAAAGAATCCTAGACACTTGAAACGCAACAAGATAAACATGGTACTGTATGTAGCAACATGATGCAAATGTATGATGCATGTGTGTACGGGTTGTAGCCCATCAACATGGGATGATTCTTTGGCCTCTGTTGCTTAATCGGGATTAGCAAATCTTGACCGATTTGTGTGTAATCCGAATCTGTTAGGATGTTGATGTTGGAGTTATCACCAAATTCCTGTGTCTTTGATAATGACTTGATCCTAAAGATGTGCCTTTTATGTGTAAGAGATCTGTGGGGATAAAGCTTGATCTGTTTGAGGATGTGTATAACATATTCCATCATCTATCCTCTTTGATAACGTTGACCTCTCTGGTTAGTATCGCCGAATATGTCACAGATTTCATTGGATTTATCGCCAACAACAAATCTTCGTCGGAGGATGCCTGACCTTCGTTGACGTGTACTTCACCGACATGTGAATCAACGGATGAAAAATCCTATGGGATATACTGTCAAGGTTGCTTGACCTTCGCAGACGTGTGAATCAACGGCTGAGACTCTGTGAGTAGATCATCAAGGTTGTTTGACCTTCGCTGACGTGTGAATCAACGGAACATTGCGTTATGACCCCCGCCGGGGATCCGCTGGGGAATATGAGTAATCAAGCATGAAATCCTTGAATAGCTCTAGAGCTCTGATAGGTTTAATCGCTATCAGTTGAGATAACGTCAAGGCTGCTTGACCTTCGTTGATATGTGTGTCAACGGCTTGAATGTACGTTATAATCCCCTGCCGGGGCTTCACGTTGTAACCATCGCTGATGTGTGTTGCAGCGGCTGGTCATCGGATGGTTTCTGATGCTCTGTTGGGTTTGCTTCCAACGGTTATCATGATGTCAAGGCTGCTTGACCTTCGCTGATTTATGTGTCAACGGATGAGCATGCATTGTAACCCCCGTTGGGGACTCACGTTGTAACCCCCGTCGGGGATCTACGTTGTAACCCCTGTCGAGGACTCACGTTGTAACCCCCGTCGGGGATCTACACTGTAACCCTCGTCGGGGATCTACGTTGTAACCCCCGTCGGGGATCACGTTGATCTTTTAGGGTGATGACCCGGAGTTGGCGGCTTGATCGGACTTCGCATAAGGTATCACGGATGTGATTTGTAACAAATGAGATCATTGGCAGGGTATACCTCGTGTTCGGGTGACTACCAATGGGCGATGTACAAACTCAAAGTTTCATCCGAGAGAAGACCAGATCAGTATGTTGTTTTGCTTTCAATCGGCGTGGCATTTTTATTCTCGATTTGACCTTTCTAGTCCCAAGAACTCCTTTACAACTCGAATTGGACCGAGCCAAGGGGTGGGGCCCACATAGGGTGCCGCAGTGCACTCGATTCAATTCGCAGCAGATGAGCTGCGCGGGTAACCGTGGATGATAAAATCCAAGAAAGTTGGCAACACAAGTCATTTTCAACTTATCGCGCCAAGAGAAATCCGTGAGCCTCCTTGGATCCATTGAGTTCGCTATTTTTGCAAATTTCATCCACCGCACAAGTGTTCTACACTATCCCGTAATGTATGCATGTATTTTTTCCAGCTTTTTATCCATTGGATTTTTGAGTTATCGCATTGAAATGCATCTAAACACATAGTAGTGATTATGTATGCACAAATGACTTGATAAAAAATATTCAACATAGTAAATGTTAGTATTAAACCATGTTGAACATAATGATGTGAAAAAATTTGACTTTTGAGACAGTCAAATTGGCTCCTTTTTATGCTATTTTTGGTCTTATTTGAGGTTCAATGAGCAAAAGATAGAAAGGCAAAGTACTCCTGATATTGAGGTTAACCTTATGCATGGATGATTTTGATTTTTAATACATATATTATGTATATGACTTTGGGGGCGTGTGTCTTCCTGAATGGCCACCTAGACATGCCTATGTGTATGTGGATAGTCCTATTTTCAAAGGGGACTATGGCAAAAGTTTTCAAAATGTAGGCATTGGGTAGTCATGCATTTTAACTCTATTGTATGTTAAAGTAAATCCATGCATGCATATAGTCATAAAATGCATTCTAGAAAGCTCCAGGTAAGGAAATACCACACCCTTTCTGAGGTGATTTGGAGACTTGTTGTCCAGATATTATGGATCCGGATCACCGAAAGTAGTTCCATAGGACCACTTTCGTATACGGAGGAGGGCTTCGAAGTGCCTCATCCCCGCTCGCAGAGAGATAGCCTCATCAATGGTGGAGGTCGTGATTCATCCATCCCCGCGCACGCGTGCTGACGTTAAGGACATGGAGGAGGATATTCCGATTGAGGATCCCGCTCCTGCTGCACCTGTTCCTCGTAGGGAGCTACTTTGTATTCAGGTGGCAAACCCAGAGCTGTTGGGTGATTTGAGCAGACATCCATCGATGTATTTGCATGCTAACGAGGTATGGCATTAGACTTTGATCTTCCTTCTTTCCTGTTGATGAGGATTAAGGGTTCTGATGTTTGATCTGCATTTCATGCGTGTGTTCCCGGTTTCACACGACCTCGAGGGAACCGGGTTCAAAGATTCACTCCATGTACCAGGCACTTCATCCTGACTATAGAGCGGTAGTGCATGAGTGGGGATTCGGGACATTCTTCTACATCTTTCCCCGTCGTTGTCCTTGGGGTTACCTTAGGGCATTGTCTGAGCGATGGTTTCATCAGACTCAGTCACTCCATTTGCTGGATTGCGAGGTGATGATGACGCCGATGGATTGTTGATTTATCACAGGTATAGAGTTTGGAGGGGAGCCAGTGCCTTGCATGGCGAATATTACCCCTACCGCCATCAGATCCTTGTTAGGAGTTTCGGCGGAGGCGCTCAAAGGCATGACTGTCCGTTCAGGTCCTTTGAGCGTAGATGCTATGAGCGGGCTTTTGAGTGAGCCCATGCCTGATGATGTCAGAATCAGGGATCGCATTCTGCAGCAATTATTCCTGATGATCATTAGAGGCTGCTTCATAGCAGATAACTCTTCTACGGTGTCTTTCGCTTTAATCAACGCCACACGTGATGTGGACCGTATTGGAGAGTATGATTGGGGCTCCTATACCTTTGCCTATTTCCTCTGGGGTATGCGTATGCGCTCACAGGGTTTGACTGAGGCTTGGCTAGGCTTTTACCCGTTTCTGCTGGTGAGTATTTCTCTTATCATTTCCCATTTATAGGTTAAGAGTGTTTACTGATAGCAGATGTTTTGCCATTGTGTTGGCAGTTTTGGGCCTATGAGAGGCTCCCATGCTTGCGTTCTATGAGTGTGTTAGGTTTAGATACCTATCCACGAGGACGACGATGGAATCATTCCATTTTCTTTGGAGGTCCTCAGAGTGTGAGGCGTTTCACTCACCATCAGTATCAATTTGGAGTTGTTGATAGCTGACACCATCACATGGATTCCTTATTCAGGGGAACACTTGACCATCGGCTTTGAGGATGGATACCCGACTGGAGTTGAGTACGTGATTTCCACCAGGAGAGTTTATCTCTTCACAGATGGAGGCTGGGAGCTCTATTTAGGAGAGCGTGATATTAGGGGAGAACTCTGAGGAGATTCAGATGCCGATCTTGCCTCCCTACCAGCGCCATTGGGTTCAGATTCACCACCACCCATCATGGATATCCCATTGTTGGGGGTTGACAGTTTTGCATTATCAAAGGGCCCATGTACTCAGGAGACGTTCTAGCGTTGGTGGTTCTCTCGTACTATCGGAGCCCAGTCCCGCGCCACACAGTTTATGGGGGATATGGTTCCAGGATGAGTGATGATGATAGATTGGATAGCTTGTGTCAGAGATCCAACTCATATGACACAGATTAATAGTCTGACCCGTCAGTTGGACCAGGAACATATATTTATCCGACATTTGGGCAGAGATCCGGCAGAGGTGGCTTCATTTGATCCTTCCAGCTCAGGCGTTGGCCCCTCAGATGACCCATTCGGTTTTGCCGGCGAGGATCCTCCTCTTTATAGGCCTGACATCCCTGTTGATCGAGATCCGGTGACTCAGGAGGAGTTACATCAAGTGGACAGGATTGATGATGTGGATATCGACACCATTGTCTTCTTCTGATGTGTATTCTCATTATATCTTTTGATAGGCCTCTGTTAGATATTGGGTGGCTGTGCCCCATTCTCGCTATATCTTTTAATAGGCCTCTATTAGTAGTAGGGCGTCTGTGCCCCATTTCCCTGTATTTGTAGCTGTACAGAGATGATGTATTAGATGATGATATACTTAGGAATGTATGCACAATTTTTTCATTCCCTATATCTGATTGCCATCTATTAGCTGCTATGCATGTATTATGTTATGCATATGTATGTATGTCCAGAGATATTTGGCATTGACCCCTGGATGGTCTTATGACACGGCCCGCACAGATGTCTTCTTCGACAGTTAGCCGTATAGATCATACCCCACCATCATTGGTGGCATTGGGTATGCGATCGTGGTACGATAATATGTCACCACTAGACAGGGTGACTGTAGATCATTTGCTATAGTATACCATGACCTTATTGATGTTTTAGGTTCCCGCAGGGTTTGTGGACGAGATGCTAGAGCACTAGGTACCGGATAGGCAGGTCTTCCGATTCGGGACCCATGAGTTGACTCTTACTCCGGAGGAGTATGCATGATTGACGATGCTGCCATTAGACAGACCTTGCGTGCACATGGCTTTGGGAGACATGAGTAGATGGTTCATGACTCTCACTGGATTGCGGCGCAGAGTGGTGCAGGATGAGCTAACATCTGGCCACGTGATATCCCAGCATTTTCTGTATGACAGATTTGGCTCGGAGGATAGCTATTCACGACATCCTGGGGATTTCACCGCACCGGAGGACCATTGGCGTATGGCCAGGGTTGATGTACTGATGCTATGCATACTGTCGTATGTCTATATACCACGGTACATGGATGAGATAGACATAGGTGTCATCATGGCCGTGAGAGCTCTCAGGGAGGGTCGCACCATTATACCTATGATTATAGCAGAGACCCTGCGGTCATCATCCTACTGCTCCACTTATCCGACATGAGTGTTCACGGGTAGTTCGGTCATGCTGTACGTGTGGTTTATGTCACACTTGAGACCGATTGGTACCTTTAGACGGCATGGATATTGTTTCACCCATGATATAGCCATGTCATACTCCTTTCAGCCATCGGAGTGTATAGGTGCTCTGTCTTGGTCCACATTTTTGGCAGACATCAAAGATCCATTCAGCATATTGCCGTATTCGGGGCTTAACTCACCATACAGCTTCATTACTCACGCTCTGGGCATGGACTACCTCCCTCTGGCTGGTTTGAGGGGCGTGACTACTTATTACCCACTGGCCGTGATGTCACAGTTTGACCAGTTCCAGGATTTTCATCCTTTCGAGGGGGCGATAGGTCAGCTTTCAACTTCTCGATATCTGTCAGCAGAGGACCGATCCCGTGTGTATGCTTGTTGGGATCAGCGTGAGATAGCTGCTTTTTTTATGAGCCATCCGGGTTATTCTGCAGAGTATTCCGCATGGATGGAGACAGAGATTTTATCGGCTGCAGCAATATCTACAGTACCGGATAGTGAGTCAGACGATGTAGAGCCCATGGAGGACATCGATTCCTACATCGAGGAGGAGCCCACTGCTGGGTTGCCAACATTTCCTCTGGATTCTCCCAAAGATTAATCTTGCAAGTTGTGATTCTACACTCAAAGACAAAGACTTTGAGCAGAGTCTTCATCTGATGACCTTTGAGAGAGATCAGGCTCGATCTATGTTGTTGACTGCTCTTGATGGGAAAGACGCAGCTCTATTAGAGAGAGACGAGGCATTAACTATCAGAGATATCGCTGTTGTTGAGCGGGATGAGGCTAGATCAGCCAAAGATGCAGTGATAGTTGAGCGGGATAGTGCTATATCTGCCCGGGATGTAGCCGTCACAGATAGTACTGCCGTGAGGTCCCTTACCACTGACATGATCGCAGAGATGAGCACATATATTGATGATCATATGGTCACCATGCAGATGGACGTAGATCTGTTGGGTCGTGTGGATGTCCTCATACAGGAGACCATAGCTTTACCTCCTTCTTCTGAGAGGGATGCTATGTTGGGCTTTTTAGCTCGCATATACCTTGACTTGTCGATGAGCTTGTATTTTCCTGCACAGACTAGTTTAGCCATTTTGTCATGTACAGTTTACATTGTATATATCAAACAACATTATATATATGACAGGGAAATATATTTTTGGATCACTTCCCTTTTAGATATGCTTTGCTACTTGCTTGATATTTTTCTTTGCTTGTGGCTTGTGATCTTGATGTATATTCGAATTCCTCCTGGGTGGATGGACATTGAGTTGTCTCTGGATAGTTCAGAATGGATCATCGATCTGTATGTATCCCTACCATCTTTGGTGTCTTGGGACTGGTTTCTAAATGAAAATGTGGAGAGGAGTGTCGTTCCTCTCTTAGATTGACCGCACCACAGATGGTTGCCAGTACTTCTATTTAGGAGAAGCCTAGTTAATTCCACCTCTTATGGATTGGTGTTGCTCTTCAAGGTATGACCGCAGCTTAGATGGTCGCCAAATCTCTTATTTGGGAGGAGTTCAGGTAATTCCATCCCTTTGGTCTGAAGCTGAATGAAATGTAGTGGATTGAAAGATGATCCCAGTACCAATTTACAAGGGTTTGTGTTTTGGTAGGGGGTGAGACTAAACCATGAATGGCTGCCTACGTACTCCTATTAAAGAGGAGATCAGGTCTGCGTAGTTCGAACCTGGTGTGAGAGGTTCAACGCTGTATATGGTAGAAATGGTGTAGGAATGTTTTTTTTTGCAAGGGTAGAAATGTTTTTATTGTTTTTGTTTTATTGCGACCGTGCCATATGAAATGGTTGCTCACATACTCTAATGAAGAGGAGATCGTCGACGTAGTTAAGCCCCTCGTGGCGAGATGAAAAGCGTAATCCCATGCGCAGGTCAGAGTGCGGGGAGGAAAAAGTTTAATCCTAGGTTGAGGATAAACTACAGGTATGAGAAGTTTGATCCCAGGTATGGGTAGCCAAACTGCAAACGCGAGAGGTTCAATCCGTAGTGGGATGACCTAAGTCGTAGGAATACAGAGGAGCCAGGCTGCTGGCTTGAAAAGTATGTTTCCCTGAGGGGTAAAGTGTGGAAGAGTTGTATGTAGTAAAGGGTTAAAGAACCAGAATGGTTGGTGATCTGATGGTCCAACACCAGGATGTTTACTTGATGGAAACTTCAGACATAGTACCGTTTCACGGCGTTCGAATTGATGAGTTGTGGAAATTCATCACCGTCCATTTCTTGCAATCTGAGAGCGCCTCCTGTCAATATTTCCTTGACAACAAATGGGCCTTCCCAGTTAGGAGTGAATTTTCCCTTAGATTGATCTTGGTTGTCAAGGATCTTCTTCAAAACCAAGTCATGTTGTTTAAACCGTCAGAATGGTTGAACTTTTTATTGTAGGAGGATCGACAATCCTTTGTTGATATAATCGACCATGGAAGATAGCCGCGGTTCGCCTTTCGTCTATTAGAGACAATTGGTGATACCTGTCTTGTACCCATTGGTCTTCATCCAGCTGAGCATCTATCAACACTCGGAGGGACTCCATTTCAATTTCTTTGGGGATTACTTCTTCCATCCCATAGGTTAATGCGTAGGGGGTTGCCCCAGTGGAAGTGCGCATTGAGGTTCGTCAGAGGCTACAGTGAGTCGAGGCGATAGGTCGTGCCAATCTTTGTGGTTGGCAGACATCTTTTGCATAATCTTCTTGATGTTTTTGTTAGCCGCTTCAACAGTACCATTCATCTTCGAACGATAGATGATGGAGTTAAGATGTTTGATGTGGAATTTACTGCATAATTCTTCCATCATTTTGTTGTTGAGGTTCTTAGCATTGTCTGACACAATCACATCTGGTTGTCCATATCGACAAATGACATTATTTCTGATGAAAGCAATGATGACTTCTCTAGTAACCCTGGGGAAAGAGGCTGCTTCTACCCACTTGGTAAAGTAGTCGATCATGGTGAAGATAAATCGATGACCATTACTGGCTTTAGGCTCAATGGGCCCGATAACGTCCATTCCCCACATTGAGAAGGGCCAAGGTGAACTCATATTGTGGAGTTCCCATGGAGGGGCGTGTATAGCATTCCTATGAATCTGGAACTGATAGCATCTCTTGATGTGGTCATTGCAATCAGCTTTGAGAGATAGCCAATAATGTCCCGTCCTGAGGACTTTCTTGACAAGGAGGGGGCCACTCATGTGGGGGCCACAGACTCAGCCATGGATTTCATCCATAAGCCTTTGGGCTTGATCTTTGTCTAAACATCGGAGGAGACCTAGTCCTGCATCTCTTTTGTAGAGCGCATCTCCATTCAGGTAGAATTTCATAGCAAGTCGATGGATCCGCCTTTTCTCTATCGGGCTCGCTTTCGCGGGTGTAGATCCATCTCGCAGATATTCCTTGATATGCTGATACCAAGGATGTTGGATGGGAGGTAGCTCATCCGATACTTCTCCAATGTAATTCCCATAGGTTGGGGCCTTGTGCAGGGAAATTGTGACGCTTGGCAAATGTTCCTTATCTGATATGCGAATCAAGGAGGCCAAAGTAGCTAATGCGTCCACAAAGTCATTCCTATTACAAGGAATGTGTAGAAAGGAGATTTCTTCGAACTCCAAAGCCATCTTCAAAACCTGCCGATGGTAGGGCAGCAAATGTAGTTCCTTGGTTTGATAGATTTCGGTGGATTGTCGATTACCAACTCGAATCCCCAAAGACAATTAACCG
>CM035171.1:98917103-99189076 GCA_020205615.1 Panax quinquefolius | reverse complement strand
TTTTGAGTTTGTATCTTGTCTGAAGACAATATTTTTATTAAAACTCACATCTCATGTTGTATATTTAAGTTTGTATTTGTATTACGTACCATGTATTTAATGACTCGAGAATTGGTGATGTATACCTATTTTGGGGCGTCACACCATAGAGATTGGTGCAGAGCAAGAGATTCATAGAGGTTTGGGGCTTGCTTAAGTGAGGGAAGGTGTTTGCTTTTAGACTTAGATGTAAACACTGTTACCGTGATCTTATTGATTTTCTATGCATAAAGTTTGTGTGTGTGTGTGTGTTTTATTATGCTCAGTGCTTTTATTTTAAATTCCTTTCTAGGCTTTATTTGTTTTGTTTGAAAGTATTGTTGTTCCTCTTTTGCACCTATGTACGAAGGATTTGATTTAGCAAAAAGTTCATTTTAGACAAAATATACATTTTGAATGATATTTTGGAAAAACATAATTTTCAAATCCTTCGTCCGAATAGTAATCGAGGACCTTTGATACTTCCTTTTATCTTTATGTTTCTTAGATGATATGTAACGCCCCCAAATTCGGGTATCCGTTACCTCGGACCTTGTGCGTCATGATATTATCTTCGTCTAACTATTAACAACTTCCATTCATAATTTAATGAATACAACTTAGCTTTTATACTAATTAATATATTAATTCCTTTTTATTTTCAAAATCTATGAATCAATCCCAAAACCTTCATAAGTCAATTCCCGATATTGATCATTAACCATTCTTGTTTTTACATCATATTCGATGTTATACTTAATAAGATGCGGAATAATTAAAATATTTCTGAATTCTTTATTCATTTCTCTGGATCACAACCTTCATCATTTACATATCTCTAGATCAAATTTATTCTATGCTTCGATTCATCAGAGTTACATTATAAAATTTACATCTTAATTCGATGTTCTTTATGAGTCGAATAGTACGACTTTACAACTCTACAAGAGTTAAACTCTATCAATCAAGTAGCACGTAACTTTACCGTGAGTCCTTAACCTGCAAAAGTGGTTATTTTCAAGGGTGAGCTCGACAGCCTAACAATTATAATAGTTTTCATGCATTACATAACACATATGATCATACTCAGATTATACATTTATTATCATTTAAATTTGATACGCATGAGGCTTCTCTAATAACAATTATAGAAATTATCTTCTGAAACACAGTCATAGATTTACTTTCAATCTCATACATATCTCATTGACATTTCCACGTTTCATAGCATAACATAATTCATTTCATACATATCTTTTATGTAAGACCCCAAATTTTAGGAATAAAGATTTAATTTTTCTCGAAATATTTTTTGAATATTGTGGTGTGAATTTGATATAATGTTATAGTTGTGGGTAATATTTATAAATTTTGCAAAGTAAGCAAGTGGTTATATAATATTTGATTGGTCAGGGAATATTCTTTTTGTCGAGAAATATTCGTACGACGACACAATCATTGGTGGACCCCACAACGGAATTATTGTCGAAGTTAGAAAACGACAAAAATATCTTTTTATGAAAATAACGGCAGAAGTTTTACCGTTAACTGTTGAATCACCCGGTGATAAAGTAAAATGCGATGTCTGGCGTGGTTGCATAGTCGCACACGGTATTGATTATTGATGCTTACGTGAGAAGTCACTCAGTTTTGTTCAATTATTACTACAGTAATTGCTGCATAGTATCTCACGTTATTTGATTCAATTATTATCGATATTTTATATATTATTACATCAATAATTAAGACGATACAATTATTCATATTATTATTTATAATATCGACGATGTCTAGAAAGTTCTATCAAGTAGAGGTTTAGTCACCTAATTGCGCACCAATAGGGAGAAATCCTTATTGAAAAGCCCCCACTTTCCTGGGAACGATCTGGTTGTTAAATATTGCGAATAATAATAATGATAAATAAATATTGTTAAAAATATTGAGAAGATTTTATGAAAGATTTGTTGTAAATTTTAGCGTATTATTTGGACCCCCATTTACCGGTTTTTAAAATAATCGGTAGAAATTTATTCTTTATAATAAAGGTGGGGGCCACGTGTGGGGCCCACGTGTGGAAGAAATGAATTTGGAAATTGGGGGGGGGGGAGAGTATACGTAATGGGGAGGGATTTATATATATATATATATATATATATATATATATGTGATGTGTGTGTGTGTGTGTGTGTGTGTGTGTATATATATATATATATATATATATATATATATATAGGACAAGATCCGGTCCGGACGTCCAGACGGATCTAATATCAGAGATTTTTTTTTTTTTTTTGCTTTTTTAAAACAACTAAAAAATAAATAAAAATTATGGAATTGAATTTTTTTCATAATACAGTTGTTCAGGTGTGATTTGAGTGCGTATAACAAAACATGTATATGCGATGCATGCGCAAGACTGTACCACCATTTTTTGGTATAGGTATTTAAATCATGCCCAAAATATTATATTATGGAAAAATTTCAGTTCCATAAAATATTAAATATTTTTTTTAGTTATTTTTAAAAAAAAAGCAAAAAAATAAAATAAAATTTGGTCCATTTTTGATCAGGTCCGGACTCCCGGACCTGATCCATTCTGTATATAAATATAAATAAATAAATATATATATATATATGTGTGTGTGTGTGTGTGTGTGTGAGAGAGAGAGAGAGAGAGAGAGAGAGAGAGAGTGACGTGTGTGAAAGTGACATGTTGGTGGAAAAGTGAATGTGTGTATAGGGTGGGATAAGAAAAGGGGGTGGAGTGATAATGCCTTGTAAGAGAGGGAATTGGTGTGTATGTGTGTGATAGTGAAATGTGTATGATAGTGAGAGTGATGTGTGTGTGTGTGTGTGTGTGTGTGTGTGTGAATTAGAAAGGGGGGAGGGAAGGAGTGGATGCCTTGGAAGAAAGGGTGTATATATATATATATATATATATATATATATATATATATATATATATATATATATATATGTGTGTGTCTCAGTGTGTGTGCGTACGTGAATTAATGTGTGGGTGTGGAATCAATGCCATGTCGTATAAGGCATGGTATATATATATATATATATATATATATATATATATATATATCTGACACTTGATCGGTCCAGGACTCCCGGACCTAATAAAAAGCGGACCCAATTTTTTATTTTTTATGGGCTGAAATTTTTCCATAATCTGATGTTTTTGGACGTGTTTTGAATACCTATACCAAAAATGGTGGTACGATGCGCACGCATCATACATACATGTTATGTTATATGTACCCAAATCACACCCAAAACATTGTGACATGAAAAATTTCAATTCTATAATTTTTTTAATGTGGTTTAAAAAAAACCAAAAAAGAAGAAAAAAGGAATGAATTTTAAACACAATAAGGAATGCAGACGGAGATCCTTATATATATATATATATATATATATATTTATCTAAAGTTTTTGTTTTATTAGAATATTTTATTACACAGTAATGAATAGTAAAATCAAAATTTTCTTCAGTTTTTTAGCGTGAAGTTAAATCTCGAAAATATCTTTGTCGTGCAAATTCCATGATTTCTAAATTCAAATAGTATCATTTCCATTCTCCTATAAATAGGATGCTTAGTTAGAATTGAAAATCACACCAGAATCAGAGAATTCTTCTTCTATAATATTGAGCGTATTTCTTTCGAGTTTTAGGAAGCTTTGAGTGTAAAAAATAGTGAAAATTTTCTACAAGAATATCCCCGCCCTACCAGACAGAATACTCTTCTTTTTAAGGTAAGAGGTATTATTCTTTCGTATTCATGAAGAGAGTTATTTTCTTTCAATACTCGTAAGGGGTATTATTTATTTCTTAATCGCTTACGATATTATTTTTCGTATTCGTAAGAAATTTTATTCCGTTCAATATTCGCAAGAAATATTATATTCATTTAATATTCGTAAGGAATATTATATTCGTTTATAAGGAATATTATTTTCGTTCAACAGTCGTAAGGGATGTTATTTTTGTTCAATATTCATATGAAATAATATTTTCTTCCATACTCTGTAGTATGTAAATAATATTATTTCGTTTCAGATTCCGAATTCTATACTCATTTTGTTAAAGTTTTGGCTTCTATACTCCATGAAATTAGTGGAATATCCTTGATATTTGCGATTCATCCAGTATCATTTCATGGAAATATTATTTTGAGCATTCTTGATAAGTTTTAACTTTTTCATATCGGGGTACTATTCACGGGGTTACTATTCTCGAAGTTACTATTCATGGGGTACTATTCACTCGGTTACTATTCACCTGGGGTAATATTCATGACAAAAATTAATTTCTTTTCGGTCCAAAACATTTTTGATACGATATTATTCTTGAATTTTACTCCACAAAGCAGTATCATGTTGACAATTTGGACATTATTGAATTCTGGATAGATTAAATTATAAATCTTTAGAAATTTATCCTTTACTTTCTTTTAATTGAATTCTTATATCATTGTCATCATCCTCATGCTTATATTATGTTGATAGTCATCTTTGGCCCGTAGTGCATAGATGGACTTGGTATGATTATGACCAGGGATTATTCGGTATAATCATGACATTAATGTTACAAATGATGTGGTAAAAGTCCTCATTGGCCCGTAGTGCATTGATGGACAACTTTTGGTATGATCATGACCATGGGTTCTCTTCAGCCAAGGGTGCAAAGATGAATTATTTTATGGCGTGATCATGACTGTTAATGAAAACATGATTATCCTTGGCACATAGTGCATGGATAACTCGTGGTCGTGATACTAAAGAATATCCTTGGCCCGTAGTGCAGGGATGATTCGATGATGTGGATTATTTATTAAGCTGAGTCTCAGCGATAAAATTGATGATAAACTTTTTAAATCATAGAAGATAGTAGATTTTATGCTCTACTTGACTCTTCGAATGGATTGCTTGTTCCGCTGTAGTTAAACTTGATGTTTATTATATTTTATCAGTTTAACACTGTTGAAGGCTAACGATAAATTATTCTGCATTATCTTAGTCATAATATTTCTTACTGGGCTAGTTGAGCTCACCCTTTGCTTTCATGGTTCTCTTCAGGAAATGAGAATATAGCTGGGACTAGTCGGGGAACGGAGTGACGGTCCAGATGTTTGAATTAGTAGTCCTCACTATTCTGTGAAATAGTGTGATAATAAATGTATTGAGGATTTATTTTGAGTTTGTATAATGTCTAGAAGACAATATTTGTATTAAAACTCATAGCTCATGTTGTATATTTAAGTTTGTATTTGTATTCTGTACCATGTATTTGGCGACTCAGAATGGGCGATGTATACCTATTTTGGGGGCGTCACATTTTATGCATTTCATATATAATTTAACATTCCATATCATAGCATAATCAATGAACAATCAATGAACAATTATCAACATTATAGAGCAAATAGGAACTAAAAGACTTGTCTGGCTCGTAGATTATCAATTACGACTTAACTGCTTATCATTATCTGCACTTCGTGTATTTATTCACAATTGTATAATCACGGATTCATACCCATCAGTCATACATTTCTTTACATTCTAAATGTAATAACAACTGTTACATTATTTTCTAACATGGTTCTAAAAATCATTGCTTCACTTTCTTATCATACTTTTAGGATAGCTATGTATGTATATGTATACCTTAGTCACACATACTTGACATCAACATTCATATACATTTATCATACACTTGACTAGCAATGTGTTTGACACACTTTTAAAGTTTATAGATGCCTGATCTACATCGTTCTTATAGCTTAGAATAGTACTTTAAGTAAGCTACCAAAATCAGAAAGTAAATAAAATGTCCAGACCAACCTGCCCTACAACACAGCTGCGCTGTCCCCTGGCCGGACCAAACTTGAACTTTTGTTTTCTTGGTTTCATTCCACGTTTTAGCATACCAGAGTATTAACACATATCAAGCATACATCTTAATTTCTTGGACCTTCTTAGGGTCATTTTAAGTCTACATTTACACAATATGTCTCTAGTTGGAAATTTCCATAAAGTTAAGGCTAACTAAGTTCATGAAATCATGAGCCCAACTATGTTAACCATCTATGCATATGAGAAGGTCATATAATCATTAATATTCTTGCTCGCAAGTATTCACATCATTTATACATAGCTAGTGTCGTTTATCACCTTAAAACATGTCTAAACTCATGCTTGAATGACTTTTATTGTGTCAAACTAGGTGAGTGCACTTATAGGCCATGTTTACTGACCTAAGATATACTAGCATGCCATCCTACAAGTTCAGAGGGTAGGCAACATAATGCTTATGAATATTGGTTTCAAAATGTCTAAGTTTGCCTTTAGAAGTCATTCTAGGCCAAGTTAAAGCAACTCGATGCAACTTTAAATCTCATTTCATAGCTAACTAAGCCATGTACATATGTTATCACGTTTAGAACTTTAAGTACACAAGTTCCTTGAAGTTCGTTCTCAAAGTTTTAAGTTTTCTTTAGAAATCGTTTTGAACCAGACTAATGTAAGTTGGTTATAAATAAAGCAACTTAACAATACATTTCATACTTGAATGACTTGAAAGTAGTATGCATACAAGCCAATCATGTATGATGATAAAGCATATACTTTGTAATCAATCTTATTTGTTTATTAATAAAAGAATTATTTATTAAAGGCATTTATTATCTACATGGTGCTGTTTTAATAATATGTGATAAACCATCTACCACTTCTAGTAAAAGAAAAGAAATGTCCTATGTGATTCGATAAATGACAACCCAGGAATCCTTGGCCAAGGTGGAATGAAATTAGAAAGTAGTTTCTAATTTGCATTCATTAGGAGTTGTGCATTTGGAAATCGAAATACATATAATTAAATAAAATAAGACTTGACAAGAATTCCATATCTTATATTTAATTGGGATATGTATGGTGGAAAGATTGAATTGTATGCAGTAACTATTAACTCAAAGGTTCTTTTATGATTAATGTTAAAATCTATATTATCCGGAAAGTCGTTGATCGCTAGGGGAGGCTTATCCTATTGTAGAATAAATATTATTTATTTAAATAAATTAATCATTTAATTTATTTATTTAAATAAAATTAGAATTGTTCTAATTGATTTATTCACAACCGATTTAATATGAAGAACCTAAAGGGTCACACCATAAAAGGAAAAATAATTATTTAAGAAGTTAATGACATAATCGTAATAATATGTTAAGTATATTTAATTTAATCTATGGTGATAAAATAAATTAAATAGCTTAATATTTATTATTTAATATTTTAGAAATATTAAATATAAATTAATAAGAGGAGTCTTATTAATATTATTACAATTATTATTATTTTAATTTCTAAAAGAGTTTAGGAATTAATTTAATATAATTACTCTCATTTATTCCTAATAGGATTAGGAGGGAAAATTAGTTAAAGACCCTAATAAGATTCACTACAAAAAAATGGGCCTTTAGCAACGATTTTTCGGGCAACGACTTTATAAGTCGTTGCTAAAAGTATATATTTAGCAACGAAATCTGTCATTCGTTACAGATTGTGTCAGGCTTTCACTTTTTGCAACGAAATTCATAAGTCATTGCAAAATTTCGTTGTTAATTCATTGGCGGGAAAAAATTCGTTAGAAATTCGTTGCAAAATTTTTGGCCACTTGATTTCCCGTCATCGTGGGCAACGAAAGTTTTTTTGTTGCTAAAAATGGGGCTTTAGCAACAATTTTTCAGGCAACTATTTTATAAGTCGTTGCTAAAAGTGTATGTTTAGCAACAAAACTTGTCCTTCGTTGCAGATTGTGTCAAGCTTTCACTTTTTGCAACGAAATTCATAAGTAGTTACAAAATTTAGAAATAAAATTCGTTAGAAATTCGTTGCAAAATTTCTAACCACTTGATTTCTTCTCATCGTGGGCAACGAAAGTTCTTTTGTTGCTATATTTCGTTGCCTAATATGGACCACATTCATTGGCAACAATTTTTATTTTCGTTGCATATTTTATACAACTTTTTGCAACGACTATTAAAATGTTGCCTTAAATTAAGATAATAATAATAATAATAATAATAATAATAGTACTAATAATAAAAATAACAATAAAAATAGTACTAATAACAATCATAATAATAATAACAATAATAATAACAATAATAACAATAACAACAACAACAATAATAATAATAATAATAATAATAATAATAATAATAATAATAATAATAATAATAATAATAATAATCATTATTATTATTATTATTATTATTATTATTATTATAATACTACTACTACTACTACTACTACTACTACTACTACTACTATTATTATTATTATTATTATTATTATTATTAGAATAAGAATAAGTCGTTAATCTGCGCTTAATGTAATATTGGCAATACTGGAAGCACTTCTATTAACTATAGGTTCAACATATAACATTAACAAATAATATATGACTACTAGACTAACCATAGAGTAAGGGGTATTAAATAACTCCTACGTAACAAATAATAGTATACGACTACTGGACTAACCATAGAGTAAGGGGTATTAAATAACTCCTACGTGTCTCACCTTGCATCCATCTTTTCCAATTACGAAATTTTGATCACTTGAAACCAAAATGGACTCCAGTGTGCGCTTTTATTTATTTATTTATTTATTATTATTATTATTATTATTATTATTATTATTATTATTATTATTATTAGTAGTAGTAGTAGTAGTAGTAGTAGTAGTAGTAGTAGTAGTAGTAGTAGTAGTACTATTATTAGTACTATTATTATTATTAGTACTATTATTATTAATATTATTATTATTATTATTATTAGTATTAGTATTAGTATTATTATTATTATTATTACTATTAAAAAAAATATTTACCGAAAATTATGTAATATTTTAGGTAATATATTTAATTTAAATATGTTTTTTTCCGGTAAATATATCCTTAAGGTTTGCTATGGGAACTGCTTGGGATATGTTGTCTTTTAATTTGAGGATTTAATTGTTTAGTTATAAATATTAATCTTTGCAAAATAGCAACAATAAGACCCATGTTGCTTAGTTGGTCATTGGACCAATGTTCCAAATTAGAGGTTCCGTGTTCGAATCTGTGCATCAACATAATTTTGGAAAAAATTTCAAAAAGGCAAAAAGGCGCCACATAGGAATTCAAAAAGGCAAAAAGGCTCCACGTAGGAAGGTCCACTTATAAAATAAAATAAAAAATATCCACGTCAGATCTGTCACGTAGGCAGGTCAACGCACATGTGGCCAAAAACCCCTAAAGTTATAATAATAACAATAACTAATAAGTGTTATTATTATTATTATTATTATTATTATTATGACTGTTATTATTATTATCACACAATTAGTTATGTACATTTATGTATGTACGTAACAGATCTAAGGAAAGGGGATCTGTTTTAATTTGTGGGAAATGATTTGTTCAGTTATAAATACTAATCCTTGCAAAATAATAGCAACTAGGTCCATGTGCTTGGGTGGTCATTGGATCTATATTCCAAATTGGAGGTCTTGGGTTTGAATTTGTGCATCAACATATTTTTTGGGATAAAGTTCAATATTCAACATATTTTTTGGGATAAAGTTCAATATTCGCCACATCAGCATGTCCACGTGTAAAATAAAATAAAAGATGCCTACGTAGATCTGCCACGTGTGCCACGTAGGCACCACGTCTGCAGTCTGTCAACGCATTGCGTGAGTGTTGACAAAAGAAAAGATCTCAATACCAAAAACTCCTAAAGTTGATGGTCGACTTTGCATTTTACCCTTATAATATATTGTGTAACTCTTCAAAAAGTCTACTAATTAAAATTTTAATTAATTTAATGATATACACATACATGAACAAATGAAAATGTTACATAAGATTAAAACTAAATTGTATGTAGTTAATAAGGTTATATATATATATATATATATATATATAAAGTTATTCGAATACAAATTTCAAATAGAATACTAAATTGAATATATTTCAAGTTTTTCGTTTTCATTGGTATTTTTGTTTGTGCATCATAGATTCATTTATCATAGCTTATCAAATTCATAAACTTACAATAACTTCTCAAATTCGCAAACCAAATGCATATATGGTGTCCCTTTTTCATATTCTTATTCCAATTAAAGTGATATATTATAATGATATCACTCAAAATTAATCAAATTATTATTATAAATATTGTCATTAAAATATGTCATATTTAAAATTTATCTAATAAATTATTTATAAATTTATAAATTATACTTATAAGTTGTTCCATATTATTTAATTTATTTTTTGCTAAATTTAAATGTATATAAAAGAAAAGAGATACATATAGTTAGGGGCATTCCCCAGATCGATACAAAATGTCAAGAACGGGAACTCAACATGACAAATAGTGAAACTCAGATTCTAAGAGCTAAGCTTAGTTGTCAGTAGTTTATTTTTATTCATTTTTTTTGAGCTAAGATTTGTTCCAATTACATAAACAAGATTTTTGTGAATGATGTATTTCTCACTATACATTATTGTTTAGAGATTTTTTTGAGAGATAAAATTGGTCATTATTTTGTTTCTAAATAATTTTTTAAAATTAATTATGGTGCATATAAATTTTAATATAAATAGATTTAACTTTTTATAGTAACAAATTTTTATTTTTAATAATACTTTTTAAAGAACTTACAATATCAACTATTTCTTTAATAAAAATAAATAAATTTACAATAATTTAAATTTTAAAATTTCATACATGACCATGGGAAAAAAAAAGATAGATAAGGCTTTTATGTGGAATAGACCACAAATGCTTAAGAAATTACTCATCTATTCTGTAGGAAGAGTTTAGTTTGAGTTTTATTTTTAATTAATTTATGGTATCCTACAACTCAAATTATTTTTTAAAATAGAATTTTAGTCTTAATAATAATTTTTAAATAATTTATAATATTAAATATTTTATTAATTAAAATATTGAGGTAAAATAATTAAAATTCTAAAATATTATAAATTGACAATAAAAATTATAATAATTAAGACTTTTTTGGAACAAAACACAAATGTGTTAAATAATTAATTTTCGTTCAACAAAAGAGTTATATTTTAGTTTGTTATTAACTAATTTATGACATCCTAAAATTTAAATTTAAATTTATTTAAGTTTTTGAAATAATAATTTTATTTATAATATTATTTTTTAAAAAGTTTATAATATTAATTGTTTTTATATGTTAAAATTAAAGTCATTCTTTTTGTGAAACGAGTTCCTATTATAATCAGGAGTTGTGTACTTAGAGCCCTCAGCCTTCAGCCTTCAGCCTTCAGCTTGAGCCCTTCAGTTTTGCGTCTACTCCTAACTACCGCTGCGCCCAAATCTGCCATCATCTCTCTCACAACTCACCACCAATAGGCACCCCTCACGCAACCAGTCGCGACTCGTGGCCTACCCCTTCTCCAGCCCAGTTGCGTCTTACTCTTCCCCAGCCCAGTCGCGAGCGACGAGCCTACCGCCTCAACCTTGTTGCCCCCTACCCTAGTTTCTGAGGAGGAGGATGATGTTTCCATTATTCTCAACATCGCAGAGATTCTGCTCATCATCGCCTTAATTTTTCCACCACAACCTCTTCCAAGGACCACACCAGGTATTTAATTATATTTATATTTATCTAGAAATTTATAATTTTATATACAATTCTCGGTGATTATAAACTAAATATGTGTCTTTCTTGGTTGCTCTGATTTCTTGATGTTTATCGTGATTGGATTTTCATCGCAAAATAATTGCGTGTATGTACACAAATGAAGATTGGATTTGGGGACTTTGTTTTTGTTTTTTTGCTGTGGACAACCTCTGTTTTCTATTGGAAATTTGGAATATATAGCCTTGTTAATTATGATTTCTAGTAATTATAGGTTTTTGATTTTCTCTCATTTTTGTTGGTCATTTATCAGTATAGTTTCATCTTCTGGTAATTTGATGATCTTTACTCTTAACTGGGTTAAGGGATGGTAACTTTTAGTCTGTCATTTTTGAGATTATAAGGAGTATGTATAAGCCTTTTTAATGTATGCTCAAAGTGTTTGATTCCGTAGTTTGAACTTGTGTATAAATACATCTATCTGCTTAAAAATGCTAGTATAGTACCATTATATCTTCTACCATGTCAGCTATAATTCCCTATGAGCTCACTTCTTTTTCTGTCCCTTCTTCTTCTTCTTCTTCTTCTTTTTCTTCTTCTTCTTCTTCTAAAAGAACCAAAATGTCAGCACCATTAATTGATCCCAACATGCTAACTGAATTTTCTCAGTTAAAGTATAATGCAATGAAGTATAATTTCATGACTGGGCCTACTATTATTTTTCATTCTCATCATGATTTGCTTGTCAATTTGAAGAAAATTGATTGTGTTTGTCTAATTTCTTTTTCAAGTAGGTGTGTTTATCTAGATTTAGTTAGTGAGTTTTATGATCATATGGAATTTAGAAAAGATGTTGGCACTTTGCATAGTATAGCTACTTATGTGTAATGTAGGAAAATAGTGTTAGCACTAGTACAAAGTAGTAAATAGACAACACTTAAACCACAACGTTATTAGCTTAATGACTTTATTAGCTTAGATTGTGGTTTTCTTATTTTTTTATTTACTTCCAAAATGGTGATTTTGGTGTGGTGTTTGGTTTAGGATACCAATGATGGATATGATAAGGATGGCGATGATGATAGTGACAAGGAGGATGAATAGATGCCTCAGAAGGTACACGACCGTTTATCTATTTTTTTCTCAATAAGCGTGGTTTGTGTCAAGGTTACAACATTCTCATATTAGTTCTTGATATTACATGCTAATTATTGTGTCCTTTGGAGTCTGCCAAAACACCTGTTACTGATAAGAAGGCAAAATTAGTTACTCCACAAAAAGCTGGTGATTTTTCTGGTCTTTTGTCCTATGCTTTCCAGGGATTTTGCCACAATGATTGAAAGTTGATTCATGGTTGTGTCTATAAAAGTTGATTCATCGACAAGATTGCAAGTCATCTCGCTCCTTGCATCTCGAGCACAAGCTCTTAGGTAATCTTCTCGCTTCTTTTAATTCTTCATCAGGTACATAGTTTCTAGAAAAGCTTTCTTTGATTCTTTCTTTCTCATAGTTTCTAGAAAAGCTTCGCTCTTTTTCAAGTTTGACATTGTTGTAAAATTTCTTTTCCACTCTGGCCTAACCTCATATATTAATCTAAACTTTTTTTTCCTTCCTGTAATGATGATGAGGGTCAATTTCAATGTAGACACTATATGATCAAATTCGTAGCAAAGCCCATTGTTTGGAGGCTGCAGTTGAAAAGTTTGAGCTTGCTAGAGCTTTTTCAACAGATTTAGCTGTTATGATAAAGAACTATTGTTCCAATGGTACTGCACTGGAAGGTAAAACAATCATATTGTTCAAATTTTTGCTGCATTTTGTGTCTATGAACCTAGCTTTTAGCTTTTTGTGTCTATGATACATGCAACATTATAAAGAACATGAAGGAATTCATGTCTTCCTCTTCTTCTTCTTCCAAAATTTGGTAAACGAGGTAGGTAATATTGTGTAGAGGTGATGTCACGCTCCTCTTGTCTAAACTAGGAACCTTTGCAATAATTGTTATACTTCTGGTGCATCAATGTCAAAATAATTGACTGAATATTTTTCTTTAATCTATAGAATGGCATTTAACTTTTGCTTATGTCGTTCTGTTTGCCTGTTCTTAATACAGAAACTTTGTTGGTAGCATGTGCGTTTAACAATTCTCACTAAATAATAGGTAATCTCAGATGTTCTGTTTTGCCTCTGGTTGCAGCTGTTGCAGTTCATTTAAAGAAGCTTCGTTGTTATTGGAGGAACTTTGATTATTTGATAATCATCAAGTATATGGTGTGGCACATGGACTTCTAGTGGGGCATAGAGAAAAAGTTTGGATCCAACCTCTTCAACAACATCTGCCTTTTATTCTGAATGAGTCCTTAAACATTGACCTGCCCTATTTTCTAATAACATCTTTTGAACACTATTTTTTTATCTGCTATGAAGTGGTGAGTAAGTTTATTTAGGGCATTGATTTTAATCTCTCAAGATAATAATGTGTAAATTCTGTATTTGATTTTGGGGTAACTTAATTCGATACAATCTGTGGGCTTCTTTTGTTTCAAGAAAAATAGTAGGACTAATTTTAGAAGGGTGCCGGAGTGCAAATTCTATATTTGAAGTTGTTTCCTTTGATCCTCACAAGAAGAAGCATAAGGTACCCATTTGGTTTAGATAGTTATTTGGGTATTACTGATATGTAAGTGCAGCGTTCTTAATTTATCTTGAAGTGCTGATGAATTTTATACAATTTTTGGTATTTGTAATAGGTATTATATACAGATGGCGATGAAGAAATACTAGCTCTTCAGAAAGAAAAGTGGGGGTTTGTCAATGATAGAACCATACGGGTAAGCTAGTGGCTGAGCGTACATTGTTTCCTATTTGTTGTTTCCTGTTTGTTTCATTTTTTGTATTCTTAGAGATATTACTTCTTAACTGCAGGGAGCAGATGAAGATTCAAATCATGATTCTTCCGCTAAAATGTAAGTGTTACTTTTGTTGGTTCTCTTTTTGAACTTGAGATATCTCTATATTAGTATGCAGGTGTTGAGCAATTTATTTTTTTGAAAAAAATTAAATTATTATTATTTTGTATAAAAAATTCAACCTTTATTGCTCAAGATATTTATTGATCTTTGTCTAGGCATCATGGATACATGATGTTTGCTAAACTGAAAAATTAGTTCAACTCAAAGCATGTATATATATATATATATTCCCTACAAATTATTGTAGTATGATATGATATGAGGACAAACTAGCCATATTACTACTATTATAGTTCTCTATATTTCTTAAACTACTTAATTAGACCTCTAATTATAAATAAGTTAGTATTAACAATATTAGTTCTAACAGATCAACTATTTCAATGTTTTTCTATGGAAACACACTTATTAATTATTTCAAGGATAGATATGTATAAAGAGAGAGATGCCACAATAGAAAAAGGGTTTGAGCTAGGAGGACAAGTTGTCGCAAGAATTAATTCAGTATAACGAATTAACTTAAATACAAAAGGAAAGGAGAATTCTCCATTGGGGCCATTTATTTTACAGGAGAAGGCAAAGGAAAAAAAACCTTAATTGCTCTTATTTCAAGTTTGAAGGTAAGCTTTCGACTCTTTTACACTTACTTGAAGATATAAGTACGTACTGTTTGTCTAGATTTCTTCATGTTATTCGCCATATATGTTTTTTGTGCCTTTTGATATAGTATATGATCTTTTTCTCGGTTCTTGTAGTAAATATTGAATCATCATCATTGTTATAAATCATCAAGTAAATTTTGATATTATTGCTTTTTTTTCATAGTATGAGAGATATAGAGAGGAGATTTACACATTTCTTACATGCGGTATTGCTAGGAATCGAAGCATCTACCAAATTAAATACATGAAGAACGAGAGGCTATAGTCATCAAAAGGAAAGAATTTGATTTGACTTTCTGATCGAGGTACTAAATTTATTAATTTTATCCTCCATGGGATATCCATACATATAGAGAGAGAAAACTTCCAATACTATATATAGACATATATTAGTTCTAAGAAGCTATTTTTATGTAAGCTTTTTCATCATCAACTTTAATACCGACTAATTCTTAGTGGATCTAATTTTTATTTGCTACAGACTGTAAGGTGAAATTGCGTGCTGTTTGTCCAGATTTAGTAATTTTGAGTTTGTCAAAATGAAAATCAAGGACCGTGTAAATAGGCATGCAGAATTGTGTGCCAATTGTAATAGAAGATTTAGTTTTTTTTCACATAACAGTTACTTCAAAGTTTGACACATAGAGCAGGTGTATCTTTGTCATAGTTGTTGTAATCTTATACATGCACATGGTACCATCTTGTGTATGTTTGTCAAACTAGTATATACTTCATGTTATCTTGTTTAAGGCATTTTATTTTGTCAGTTGAAGGACTCTGGAATCTTTCTATATGCTCAACCATTTAATAAATTATATTGTGGGTAGTCTGTTGGTTTAATAATATTAGTACCACGTAGCAACTCTATTGTCTTTGTGTATTGATTTGGCATTAAGTGCCTCTGGTGACCTATTTACTTCTTTTTCGTGACTTGCTATTATTTTTAAATATGTGCAGGAAGACTGCTTCTACGACATGCCTTACAATACTGGGTATCAAATTTTTCGTACTACGTTTACTTCAAGAAGACAAAGGACGAAATTATGAAGTGTACTCTCTCTATATATGTAGATATATATTTTGATTGAAGAACTGTGGTAGCTTTAGATGTTTAATTGTAAAGATAATGAATGATTATGTAGTGGATGATTTTATTAAGTTAGTAATATTTTAGTTTTTTGTATTTTTGCCATTATTTGCTATGGGGACATTGAGCCGACCGGTACACAAAAATAATGTCAAATTTTGATTTAACAGCAACAATATAATTCGTTCTTAAAGGCATTGAACAAGTTTTAATATAGCAACAATTTTTATATATTTAGCAACAATTTTTCGTTGCTAATGGCATTAAAAATATAATATTTGGCAACAAAAAAATTAACCTAATAACAACGGAGAGGATATTGTTGCTAATAATAACATAAAAGGAAACATTTTTTATCGTCATAAATCATATCAACTTTCGTTGCATATATAAAAAGCGATAACATATAATGTCGTTGTTAATCGGCGACTTTTCGTTCTTTATTGAAAAATAACTAGCAACAAACATTTTCGTTGCTGATTCAAAGATAATGTCATTGCCAAATAATATAATCAGCAACGAAAATCGTTTCTAAAAAGTTTACATTCGCAACTAAAGCAAGCTTAGGCAACAATTTTCATAATTTCATATGAACGAAAAATGTCGTTGCAAAATGGTGTCAATTGCAACGAAAATGCATGGTCGTTGCAAAAAAAAAGAGTTCATTTCGTTGCCAATAAGCAGGCTTTTGCAACGAAATAGGGTTTTTAGCAACGAAATTTTAATTATTCTACAACAATATATTTTGTTACTAAAGGATCGATGTCTCTGTACGAAAGCCAAATTTCGTTGCAAAATGTATTACTTTTGGCAACGAAAAAAAAGCGTTCGTTGCGGAACAATTAGCAACGCTCATTGCACAACGAAAGACGCAACGACATTAAAGTCATTACCAAAACCCTTTTGCAATGAAATTTGGCACCTTTAGCAACGAAAATTGGTTGTTGCTGAAACTCCATTTTTTTGTAGTGATTAGGGAGCCCATTTAATTAAAAGAGTTTAATTAAATAAATAATACCTTATTTTAGTAGGGTTACCTGATATCTTTATAAGAGGAGTCTTATATCAGTGATCTGATATACGTAATTCCAATAGTTAGAGAGTACACCCCATTTTTCTATAGAGATAGGAAAAACTAGGTTTTGAGCCAATTCACCCTTCTTCTTGAAAATTCTTCTTTCTTGGTGGATCACCTCTAGAGGCCATACACTTGGGTGACTTACATTGATCAAATGAAGGAATCTACCCGGAGATTCAAGGAGATCGCGGAGAAGTAGGAGGTGAACTCGTACCTGTGGAAGCTCGTATCTACAAGGGTATGATTCCATAATTTCTTGTTCTTCGTTTTAATTAATAATATGCATAAAGGATGATCCGAGTAATTGGCTTATGAAAAATTTTAAAACTTGATTTTATTATGCTTCCGCTATTTTTGCAATTTGATTGCAACTTTAATTTTCACAAAACCTAACAGTGGTATCAGAGCCAAACTTTATGCGAATTATTAATTATTTTGATTCCATATATGTATGGGTATGTATTTAGAATAATTTATTGGGCATAATTTGTTGTATAAAATTAGTTTTTATGAAAAACAAAATCTATTTACGATTTTTTAAAGGGTTTCACAATTTTATTATTTATTTTTTTACTGAGTCCGTCCGTGGCCTGTTTTTTGATTATATATATATATATATATTATTAACGGATACAATATATATATATATATATATATAATCTGATTACCTGAAGCATATCTTTTTTTTTTTCAAACTTTACTTACAGGATTTTGCTATTCTTGATTTGCATGATAAGTACTACTCCCTCCATCCCATTATATCTGTCGTTCTAGGCTTCTTCTTTTTTCCCAAAATATTTGACGTTCTACACTATTAAGAATATTTTGGCTATTTATTTTCCTTCTCTACCCTTCCTTCTCCACCACCATTAATGGCTATTTTCTATTTTCAAAAGACAGTGCTCCGGCGAGTGAGTGCCCCTCTGTCTCCGGCGAGTCCGATTCAGTCCCTTCTCTTCTCCTTCTAAGAACCGGCGAGTCTGATTCAGTCCGATTCTCCCTTCTCTTCTCCCTCTCAGACGCCACCAAAGGAACCTTCAAATTCAGAGCCTAAGTCCGACGTCGAAGAATCAAAAGTCGATTACAAGTTCTGCCGCTTGAGGCTTGACGAGTTTTGGGAACGTCAAAAACTAATGGGATGGAGGGTAAAATAGTAAAATTATATCTATTCTTAATCTATGTGAAAATGTCTAGAACGTCAGATATAATGGGATGGAGGGAGTAATATATATATGTATGAAGTAACCTGTCATTAAGTAATATGGCCCTGAATGAAGAAAAGTTCACGTGAACTTTATTAAGTAACATGGCACGGATTTTATTATATATATAATATATAATTTTAAAAATTTTATAATTAAAATAAAGAGTTTATTTTAATCTTGAAATTGGATTTCATGCAACATAAAATTGCCCATTAAATGATACTCATATATATATATGGAATGATTTTATTTATTGATACATATGATGATATGTATGATAATAATTGCGATTGATTATGGACTATTGACCAATGTGATTGGATTTATTTTAGTTGGATGTTTGAATGAATGGGTTTTATTAAATGGGGTCTGCGTACCTCGTATTTTTTGATTTTCTTCTGATGTAAATTTTATCTCTCTCCTATGTACTTCCCATTGACTGCTGATCAAGGTTTCTATTTAAATTAAATAGTTTAATGTAATAGGATTAGTTAGAATTTTTGTTGAAGAACCAGAGATCAAGGAGAAAGGAGCGCTCGAACACCCGTTTGTAATGGAGCCTGGGTTTAAATGTAATAGTTATAATTAAATATTTATTCTTGCACCCTAGGGTTTGACCTTTTGGTTCACTTGGTGGCTCTAGTGAGCCAAACTAGAATAAAAGTTCATAATCAATCCGGGTAGAATATAGTATTCTATATGTGCATGCTGGTATTATATATATTATATATTATGCAAACATTCTTCGTATGTTTAATAATATAATGCGTATTTTATATATATATTTGCATGCGCGCTAAACAAGATGAGACAAATAATAACAAATCCCTCAATGAAGTTATATTAAGTACTTGTAACGTTCAAAGATATTTGAAATATCGAACGTCGCCTTCTAGCATGATAAAAACAATAGAGCATTAAATATTTAATATGAGTTTGTTGTGCACACACAAGGCGAGTATTAAATATTTGAGATGTTGTTTTTATTATATTTGATGTTTATAAGGAATTGAACATTACCGCTTTGTTGTGCACTTTGAAGCGTAGTTTTTCTTTACTTATATGGAAATCTTTGGTATGACTTAACTTAAATCATTTTAGTTCGGATGTGCACACATTTAACCATTATGATTTAAGAGGCAAAATATAAGGAGTTACATGATGATGTAATTGACAAGAGTTGTCTACCTATTTATTTATATATAGTTTGTTGTGCACACACAAGGCTATATACATTTGAAATTGGATCCTTATTCTCACTAGCAAATCTATAATTAGATATTAGGAACTATATTCATGAGGGTAATATAGTTTGAAGAAAATAGTGGGAGATACCAATATAAAATAAGACCTAATTTATTTTGGTAATTAATTAAATGAATGTTTGCTAAAATATTATCTTTTACATGCATGAATTTTGAAAATGTCACATTCACTAATTTCACTACGTAGCATACTTGATCTTAACAAACCGGCCAGGGCCGAACTAACTACGGATTGGTTAAGGAATCGAGAATTGTTCTCTTCTTTGAAAAGATTTCTTATGTCCTAAATTCACCAGTACTTGCAAAAAAGTTGCGAGAGAGCGACCTCTGAGGAAGATATTGCTACTTTTAAATAGTAGCAAGATGATGCATCTGTGGCTCAATGGATCATGCTCGCATCTATGAGTAACGAGCTTCATCATCAGCATGAAAACATGGATGCTCCTACTATACTGCTGCACCTGCAAGAGTTGTATGGTGAGCAAAGTAGGACTTCTAGATATGAGATATCTAAGGAGCTCTTCCGATCTCGGATGACCGAGGGTACTACTGTTGAGACTCATGTCCTAAAGATGATTAATTTGATTGAACGTCTTGGACAGCTTGGGTTCATCATGGATGGGGAGTTGAGTCAAGATTTGATCTTGCAGTCACTCCCTGACACTTTCTCACAATTTGTTGTGAATTTTCACATGAATAAGTTGGACGTCAGCTTGCCTGAGTTACTTAACATGTTGAAAACTGCTGAAGGTCACTTCCTATCCAAGAAGAACCATGTCTTATTGGTGGATGATTCTTCCAAGAAAAGGAAGAGGCCCAAGGTATCTTCTCGAAAAGAAGAAATCCAAGAAGGCCACGGGAAAGGCGAAAGTGAAGGATCAAAAGAAACTGATCCAATAGCAAAGGAATTTGCTTCAATGCAACAAAGCGGGTCTTTGGAAGAGGAACTACAAGGATTATCTTATGAACAAAAGCGAAGAAGCTTTGAGAAGCTTGAATCCTAATCAAGGTTTGTTTATGATTGAAATTAATTTTTCCGAAAGTCAATCTTCTACTTGGGTATTGGATGCCAATTTGTGTGGTTCTCACATATGTAATAATATCTGAGGATGGTTAGAAGTAAAAAGTCGAAAGAAGGATGAGGTAAATCTACGAAAGGGAAATGGAGCAAAGGTTCTTTGCATTAAGCTTGTAGGGGACTTATTGTTTAGCAACGCTACGGCAAATCCATTAGTTTAAATAATTGTTATTTTGTTCTGTCATTTATTAGAAACATTATTTCAATATCTGTATTGGATATGGATGGTTTTGACATTATAATAAAGAACAATAGTTGTTCTATTTATAATAATAATGTTTTATATGGTGTTGGTAATTTACGAAATGGACTTTACATTCTTGACTTGCATGAAAATATACTTCAAATT
Organism: Panax quinquefolius; assembly: GCA_020205615.1. Classification (NCBI taxonomy): domain Eukaryota; kingdom Viridiplantae; phylum Streptophyta; class Magnoliopsida; order Apiales; family Araliaceae; genus Panax; species Panax quinquefolius. The sequence continues at coordinate 99,167,686 of CM035171.1, read as the reverse complement.
GAACAAACTAAGAAAAGGAAAAGAGATGATGTTTAATTATACCTATATGTGGCACTGTAGACTTGGTCATATTAATGAAACAAGATTATCTAAGTTGTATAAAGATGGGCTCCTAGAGTTATCAGATTATGAATCATATCCAACTTGTGAATCTTGTCTCATGGGAAAAATGACTAAATCTCCTTTTAGTGGAAAAAGAGAAAGAGTTACAGAGTTGTTAGCATTTATACACACAGATGTATGTGGACCTATGACAACGAATGCATGAGGAGGGTATTCTTATTTTATTACATTGACTGACGATCACTCAAGATTTGGATATGTGTATTTAATGAAATACAAATCCGAATCATTTGAAAAGTTCAAAGAGTTCAGAAGTGAAGTAGAGAAACAAACGGGCAAAAATATTAAGATCCTTCGATCAGATCGAGGTGGTGAATACTTAAGTAGTGAGTTTCTCAATTGTCTCAAAGAAAATGGTATAATCTCACAATGGACTCCACCAGGTATGCCACAACTGAATGGTGTATCTGAAAGGAGAAATCGAACACTGTTAGACATGGTTCGTTCCATGATGAGTTTTACCTATCTTCCGGTGTCATTCTGGGGATATGCCCTAGAAGCGGCTATATATCTACTAAATAAGGTTCCCTCAAAATCCGTCCCTAAGAATCCATATGAGATGTGGACAGGGAGGAAGCCTAGTCTTAAGCATGTTAAGATTTAGGGATGTTCAACTTATGTGAAAAGGTTCCAAAATGATAAGCTTGGGACAAGATCTGATAAGTGTACTTTTGTGGGATATCCTAAAGAAAGTTTAGGATATTATTTCTACAATCCTACTGAACAAGAAGGTGTTTGTTTCCAAACATGCTGCCTTCTTGGAAAAGGAGTTTATCCTTGAAGGGGTCAGTGGGAGGAAAATAGATCTTGAAGAAATTTAAGAACCACAAACCACTACAGATCAAATGGATGAACTTGTTCAAGTAGAGATTCCTTCTGTACCACACCCTATTCGTAAAATCTGGAAGAGTACCAAAGATACCTGATGGGTATGGACTTGTCATAGAAGATGACGATGAGGTACGCATCATAGATGATGATGATCCATTGAATTACGAACAGGCTATGAGTAATAAAAACTCAGAGAAGTGGCAATATGCCATGAAATCCGAGATGGACTTCATGTATGAAAACCAAGTATGGACTTTAGTTTCACCACCTGAAGGCATTAAGCCTATTGGGTGTAAATGGGTCTTTAAAAGAAAGGCGGAGCAGCAGACAAAGAAAGTAGAGACCTATAAGGTCTGGATTTGGTGCAAAAGGTTTCAAACAAAGACAAGGAGTTGACTATGACGAAACCTTTTCACCAGTAGCAATGCTCAAGTTCATTCGGATTTTGCTTGCGATTGCAGCTTACCATGACTATGAAATTTGGCAGATGGACATGAAAATGGCTTTCCTCAATGGGAAACTTGAGGAGGATGTGTATTTGATGTGACGGAGGATTTATTTCAAAGGTTGGAACAAATCAAGTCTCAGAAGCTACACAACAATCCATTTATGGATTCAAGCAAGCTTCTCGTGGGTGGAACATTCGTTTTGATGAGACAATCAAAGAGTTTGATTTTATCAAAATAAGGATGAACCATGTGTACAAGAAAATTAGTGGTAGTATTTGTTTCATTCCTTGTATTATATGTTGATGATATATTACTGATAGGGAATGATATTCCTATGTTACAATCAATTAAAATCTGGTTATCTAAACACTTCTCCATGAAGGACTTGGGAGACGCATCCTATATTTTGGGGATAAAGATCTATAGAGATAGATCTAAAAGGATGCTTGGCTTATCCCAAGGAACGTACATTGACTCGATGCTAAAGTAGTTTAGCATGGAAGATTCCAAAAGAGGTCTCATGCCGATGAGCCATGGAATACATCTCTCCAAGAAATAGGCCCCAAAGAAACCTGAAGAGAGAGACCGTATGAGCAAGATTCCTTATGCTTCAGCAATAGGATCTATCATGAACGGTATGATATGTACTAGACTGGATGTCGCTCATGCACTTAGTCTAACAAGAAGATATCAGTCGAATCTAGGAGATGAGCATTGGAAGGCAGTGAAAAATATACTAAGGACGTATTTCTTATCTACGGTGGGTCTAAATTGAAATTAGAGGGCTTCACAGACTCAAGTTTTCAAACAGACCAAGATGACAGTAAATCTGTTTCGGGGTATGTGTTTAACTTAAACGGTAGTGCAGTGAGTTAGAAGAGTTCCAAACAATAAAGCGATTCTTGATTCAAGGATGTGAGAAGAGTACATAGGCGCAAGTGAAGGCTGCGAAGGAAAATTTGTTTGGATGAAAAAGTTCATTCTTGAACTTAGTGTGGTTCCTAGCATTACAGACCCAAGTGCCTTTATTACGTGATAACCTTTGGAGACATTGCGAGCAGCTAAGGAACCCAGGTCTCATCAGAAATCCAAACACGTGTTGCGACGATTTTATTTGATCAGAGAGATCATTGAAAGAGGAGATGTCACCCTGAAGCGTGTGGACTCTCAAGAAAATATTGCAGATCCATTTACTAAAGCGTTAACGCAACAACAGTTTGATCGTCACTTAGAGAAGATGGGTATGAGATACCACGACGATTGGCTTTAGTGCAAATGGGAGATTGAAAATAGTATGCTTACAAGCCAATCATGTATGATGATAAAGCATATACTTTGTAATCAATCTTATTTATTTATTAATAAAAGAATTATTTATTAAAGGCATTTATTATCTACATGGTGCTGTTTTTATAATATGTGATAAACCCATAGTTTTAAGCAATTCTTTTAGAATCATGATGAGATCATGCTAATGAGATCTAAATTCTTAGATAGCTTAAAACTAAAATGTTCCCAATCAATGGATTACTAAAAAGGGGATTAGTGAATCCGGATAGATTGGTACGTACATTGCTTTCTCATTGGATGAGGATGATTGATCTCCCCGATTGAACAATATAACCTCCATACATCAATTATTATCGAAATAAATGTCGATTTCAACTAACACAAATAATTTCAACACAATGAAACTATCAAATTCATCTTTAATCAACACGAACTTATTCATCATTAATATTATAACTCACAATATTTAACAACCAGGTCATTCCCAGGAAAGAGGGGGCTTTCCAATAAGGATTTCTCCCTATTGGCGCGCAATTTCGGTGACAAAACCTCTCCTTGACAGAACTTCTAGACATTGTAAATATTGCAATTTAATAATATGAATAACTTTGTCGTCTCAATTATTGATTTAATAATATAACATATTATGCAGATGATACTGTGACAATAATTGAATCAATAATATGAGAGATATGATGCAACAATTACTGTAGAGATAATTGAGTATTACTGAGTGACTTTTCACGTAAGGTGTGCTACTATGCAACCACGCGTATTACTATACTTTTACTACCGGGTAGTTCAACAGTTTTAACGGTAACACTTCCGCCGTTATTTTATAAAAAGATAATTCTGTCGTTTTCTTACTACAACAATACTTCCGTTGTGGGTTCACCAATGATTGTGCCGTCGTACAGATATTCCCGATAAAAAGAATATTTCCCGACCAAACCAATATTTTACAACAACTTGCATACTTTTCAAAATTTATAAATATTACCCACAACTATAACATTATATCAAATCCACACCATAATATTAAAAAAAATATTTCAAGAAATTTAAATCTTTATTCATAAAATTTGGGGTCTCACACATGATATCTACTATCTTCTATGATTTAAAAAGTTTATCATCAATTTTATCACTGAGACTCAGCTTAATAAATAAACCACATCATCGAATCATCCATGCACCACGGCCAAGGATATTCATGTAATCATCAATGGTCATGATTATACCGAATAATCCCTAGTTATAATCATACCAACAACTGTCCATCAATGCACTCTGAGCCAATGAGGACTTTTACCACATCATTTGTAACATTATGGGTCATGATTATACCGAATGATCCCTGGTCATAATCATACCAATCAAGAGTACATCAATGCACGTAAGCTACAGATGACTTTTATCACAATATAAGCATGAGGATGATGACAATGATATAAGAATTCAATTAAAAGAAAGAAAAGGATAAATTTTTAAAGATTTATAACTTAATTTATCTAGAATTCAATAATGTCCAAATTGTCAACATGATACTGCTTTGTAGAGTAAAAATCAAGAATAATATTATGTCAAAAATGATTTGGACAACAAAGAAATCAATATTTATCATGAATAATTCCCCAGGTGAATAGTACCCTGAGTGAATAGTACCCCGTGAATAGTACTTCGGGAATAGTACCTCTTGAATAGTACTCGTGAATTGTACCCCATGAATAGTACCTGTGAATAGTACCCCGTGAATAGTATTTTATGAATAGTACCGTAAAAAGAATACTACTCATGGACAGTACTCTGGCATGAAAAGCTTAAAATTTAACAAGAATGTGTAGAAAATATCCTTGTGAAACGATACTAGATGAAGTGCAAATTTCAAGGATATTCTACTAATTTCACGGAGTATAGAAGCAATACTTTAACAAAATGAGGGTATAATCAGGAATATGAGACGAAATAATATTACTCACATACTATAGAGTATGGAAGAAAATATTATTCCTATGAATACTGAACAAAATAATATCCCTTACCTCAGAAGAAGACTAGATACTGGAATAGTGAAGTAACAGACTTCTCTTCTTCTTTATCTCTATAGCTTCTCTCTCTATAATTGCACTTGTGAGTCTTAGTGAATTGGTGAGAATGAAAGAAGAATAAACTTCTATTTATAGGAAAATATAGTTTTGATAATTGCACGTTTTGGGGCTCAAAATATTACAATATAATATATTCATCTTTTCTTTCATTTTTAATTTAGTCATGCAAGTATTATCAATCTTGCACCACCTCCCCTAATAGTATATGCATGTGAATCAATAGTACACACATGTGAACAAATAGTTATAAGCATGTGAATTAATAGCAATTAATTGCTCATTTATCTGATTAATTACCCGATTGGTCAATATAACCTCCAGACATCAATTATTATCGGAATAGATGTCGATTTCCACTAACACTAATAATCCAAACACAATGAAAATATCAATTTCATCTTTAATCAACACGAACTTATTCATCATTAATATTATAACTCACAATATTTAACAACCAGATCATTCCTAGGAAAGAGGGGGCTTTCCGATAAGGATTTCTCCCTATTAGCACGCAATTAGGTGACCAAACCTCTCTTCGACAGAACTTTCTAGACATTGTCAATATTGTAAATAATAATATGAATAACTTTGTCGTCTCAATTATTGATTTAATAATAATAAAAATTATGCAGATGATACTGTGACAATAATTGAATCAATAATATAAGAGATATGATGCAACAATTACTGTAGTAATAATTGAGTTTAAGCGGTGACTTCTCACGTAATCATCAATAATTAATAGTGTGTGTGCTACTATGCAACCACGCATATTACTATACTTTTAACACCGAGTATTCCAACAGTTAACGGTAAAACTTCCGCCGTTATTTTCATAAAAAGATATTTTTGTCGTTTTCTCATTCTGACAATAATTACGTTGTGGGGTCCACTAATGATTGTGTCGTCGTACGAATATTCCCTGTTAAAACGAATATTCTCCGACCAATCGAATATTATATAACAACTTGCTTACTTTGCAAAATTTATAAATGTTACCCACAACTTTAATATTATAACAAATCAACACCATAATTATTCAAAATGATATTTATAGGAAAATTCATCTTTATTCATAAAAGTTGAGGTCTTACAACCTCCCCTTCTTATGAAATTTCGCCCTCGAAATTAGGGTACATACCTGGTATGACGAAGAGGTGAGGATACCTTGATTTCACTTCAGATTCTAACTCCCAGGTCATTTCTTTAATATCGTGGTTTCTCCATAAAACTTTAACTTGAGGTATAACCTTGGAGTGTAGAACATGTTCCTTCTTATCCATGATTTTAATAGGTACCTCTTCATACGTTAAATCTTCCGCTATCTCGTCTGGTTCTAATTCAATAATGTGGTTCGGGTCTTTCACATATTTACGTAACATAGATATGTGAAAAACGTTATGAACACGAGACATACTTGGCGGTAAGGCGAGCCTATAGGCCACAGTTCCTACTCGATCGAGGATTAAAAATGGGCCAATGAATCGAGGATTGATCTTTCCTCTCTTTCCAAATCTCTGAACTCCTTTCCATGGAGCAACACGTAATAACACATGATCTCCAATATTGAATTCCACGTCCTTTCGATGAAGATCAGCAAAACTCTTTTGTCGATCTTGTGAGGTTTTTATACGTTGTCGGATCATTTGAATCTTTTTCGTAGTCATACATACCAACTTCGGTCCCAACAACATTGCTTCACCCACCTCATCCCAGCATACTGGAGAACGACACTTGTGTCCATACAACACCTCGAATGGAGCCATGCCAATACTTGCTTGATAACTATTATTGTAGGAGAATTCCACCAATGGTAAGAACTTGTCCCAACTTCTTTTGAAGTCAAGGACACAAAGTCTTAATAAATCTTCAAGAGTTTGAATAATTCTTTCCGACTGCCCGTCCGTTTGAGGATGATATGCCGAACTAAATCGTAAATCTGTACCCATAGCTTTTTGCAAACTAACCCAAAATCTTGAAGTAAATCTTGGGTCTCGATCAGAAACTATTGATACTGGCATACCATGCAATCTTATAATCTCGTTTATGTATATACGAGCAAGACGTTCAAGTGTATAAGTTTCTCGTATCGGTAAGAAATGAGCAAACTTGGTCAATCTATCAATAATGACCCAAATCGCATCTATGCCTTGAGAAACCTTGGGAAGACCAGTAACGAAATCCATGGTAATGTGCTCCCACTTCCATTCTGGAATTTCAAGTGGTTGCAATGGACCTTTTGGCACTTGATGCTCCTCCTTGACTCGTTGACAAGTTAGACACCTTGAGATAAACCTCGCTATCTCTCTCTTCATATTGCTCCACCAAAATGTATGTCGAAGATCACGATACATTTTGGTACTCCCAGGATGAATTTCAAACAGTGTGTTGTGCTCCTCCATCGTGATTTTATACTTTAAGTCAGAATCGTTAGGAACACAAAGTCTGGAGTTGACTCGAAGTATTCCTTCTTCATCGATTCTTGCTTCCAGAATAGCACTTTCTTATACTTTCTTCCTCATCGCATCACCTCAGTGCGTAGCTTAAGCGACTTTTAACTTTATCGATTAAAAGTCGATTCTACTACTCGTATATTCGCCATCATCACATGGGTCCCTGGAGTCTTTAACTCTATCTCTATCCTTTGTATGTCATACAAAATGGGCATTTGTATTGACAATATCACACTCGTACCCACATATGATCTTCTACTCAATGCGTCGGCTACTACGTTCGCTTTTCCAAGATGGTATTGAATAGTATGATCATAATCTTTCAATAGTTCGAGCCAATGTTGTTGTCGTATGTTGAGTTCCTTTTGGGTGAAGAAATATTTGAGGCTTTTATGATCCGTATAAATCTCCACCTTCTCCCCATACAGGTAATGCCTCCAAATCTTTAGTGCAAAAACAATTGCTGCCAACTCTAGATCATGAGTAGGATAATTCCTCTCATATTCTTTGAGTTACCGTGAGGAATAGGGTAGGACTTTCCCATGTTGCATGAGAACACTTCCTAACCCTTTGCTCGAAGCATCACTGTAGATGACAAATCCTTCCGAGCCAGATGGTATTATGAGAACAGGTTCTGAAATGAGTCTTCTCTTGAGTTCTTAAAAACTCTTCTCACATTCCTCGCTCCAACCCAATTTTGTATCTTTTCGAGTCAGCTGAGTTAATGGAGTAGCGATTCGAGAAAATCCTTCCACGAATCTCCGATAATAACCAGCTAAGCCCAGAAAACTACCTACTTCGGTTACTGACTTAGGTTGCTCCCAGCTTTCAATTGCTTCAATCTTTGCCGGGTCAACAGATATTCCATGATTTGATATCACGTGCCCAAGGAATGCAACTTCCTCAAGCCAGAACTCACATTTCTTCAACTTGGCATAAAGCTTATTTTCACAAAGCTTTTGGAGTATCAACCTCAAGTGTTGCTCATGATTTTCCCGGCTTTTGGAGTATATGAGAATGTCATCAATAAAGACAACCACAAAATGATCCAAATATTCCTTGAATACTTGGTTCATCATATCCATGAAGGCAGCAGGAGCATTAGTCAATCCAAAGGACATGACTAGGAATTCTTAATGCCCGTACCGAGTTCTGAAAGCCGTCTTTGGAATGTCATCGATTTCAATCTTTAACTAATGATATCCAGAACGAAGATCGATCTTTGAAAAGAATTTGGCGCCTTGCAACTGGTCAAACAGGTCATCAATACGTGGCAACGGGTACCTATTTTTGATGGTGACATGATTCAACTCCCGATAATCAATACAAAGTCGCATACTCCCATCTTTCTTCTTCACGAATAGAACAGGAGCACCCCAAGGAGACGTACTAGGACGAATGAAATCGATGTCTAACAATTCCTGCAGTTGGGTCTTTAACTCCTGAAGTTCAATAGGAGCCATTCGATATGGGGCTTTGGAAATGGGTTTTGTACCGGCTTCAAGGTCGATACAACATTCAATTTCACGCTCTGGGGGTAGGTCAGGAAGTTCTTCAGGGAATACGTCAGGAAATTTATTAACAATAGAAATATCATTCAAAACTGGCGTATTTTTGTTTAAATCCGTGACATGAGCTAAGAAAGCTTAACATTCATTTTTCAATAAACGAATAGCTTTATGGCTTGAGATAACAGTGATTGATTTTAATGGTTTGGTTGCTTGAATTCGCATAATAGGTTGGTTAGGAATATGAAAGCTAACAACCTTACAAAAATAATAAATTTTTGCATGATGAGTAGTTAACCAATCAATCCCTAGAATTACGTCAAATGCAAGTATTTTCAATGAAATAAGATTGACATGTAATGTAAGGGTACTGATTTGAACCAAACATGACTTATAAACAGTGGATGTAATGAAGGTTTCTTCCAACGGAGTTTCAACAGATAAGTCAAAGTCTAATTTCTCCGTAGTCAAATTTAAACGCTGAGCGCAAGTAGGAGAAATAAAAGAATGGGAAGAAACAGTATCAAATAAGGTATAGACTTCGCTAGAGTTTATGATAAGCTTACCCGTGATGACCTCATTCGGGTTCCTTACTTTCTGGGAGGTCACGACAAACGCTCTCCCTTGAACTTCTAGTTTTGACTTTTCTGGGACGGCCTTTGGTGCCTCCATCCCAGCTATACTTGTCTTCGTTGTACGATAAAATCGGGCTAGGTGACCCTCTCTTCCACAATTATAACACGCTTTGGACTGCATCGCGCAGTTTGGACTGATATGTCCGTCCCCTCCGCATTTGAAGCATATGATAGGTGGTCGTTCTCCTTCCTTAACAATGGGTGTTGGTGCTGACGTCTTTCCATCATTGTTGAATCTCCTCTTCTTGAAATGTCCACTTTTATTATCGTGACCATGATTACCACCGAAGTGGTTACCATTTCTGGCATATTGATTCCCTCCATGTTTGTTGTCAACGCTTCGATGACTGCTACCACTAGTATTATCATTTTGTCGGCTTCTCTCTCTTGGTTGGGTTGACTCGTTATCGCGCTTCAATAACTGAGCCCTATTTACAACATTTGAATACAAACACAGTTTATGACAGATAAGGTATTGACGTATCTCGTGTTTCAAACCTCTTAGAAACATTCGCGTCATTCTCTCCTCATTATCAACTAAGTGGGAAGCAAACTCGGATAACTCGGCAAACTTGGCTTCGTACTTCGACACGGTCATATTGTTTTGCTCTAGTTTAATGAACTCTACCTCTTTCATGTGACGAATACTTTTGGGAAAGTACTTGTTGTTGAACAGTTCTTGGAACTTCTCCCAAGTCATCTTCAATGCGGCAGGTTGAGTACGTTTTACAGATTCCCACCAGTAATCTGCCTCTCCTCGCAACATGAAGGTGGCAAATGGAACATTTTGCTCCTCGGAGCATCCCAAGACATCAAATATCTTGGTGATCTGCTTTATCCACGTCTCCGCCTTAAGTGGTTTTGGCTGTCCAATAAACTCCGGTGGTCCTAGCTCCTTGAACTGCTTAGCGATGACCGTCTGAGAGTTGCCAGTGTTTCCACCTGCATTTTGGACAGGAGCCGCTCTCGCCTGATGTTGCATAAATTTCATAAAGCCTCTGAACATCCCATCATTCATCATTTGATCGGTGTTGTTGTTTACATGAGGATTGTTGCCTTCCTGATGCACATTTTCCTGGTTATTAATCTGTGGTGACTCAACGATCTCCTGTGCTCCATTGCTATTCTTAACATTCTCAGAAGTCATTTTCAAATACTGCCACAAAACAAGGGTTAATTTACATACAACATTTTATCCCTATATTTTGACCGACCAATTAAATAACAAATAAACTTAGGTAGGTTATACTAGCGAAGGAATTCCCCATCTCTCCCCTCCTAGTTCTTGTCTCACATCTCAGCCAGGGATCATATCCCTAAGCTTTGATGCCAACTGTGAAGCCCCTAAAATAGGTATACATCACCCATCTTGAGTCGCCAAATACATGGTACAAAATTTAAATACAAACTTCTTTTATACAGTACGACAAAACGTAGTTGTTGGTTGATTTCACAATCAAAGCAAACGTGCAAGTATACACGGTCAACAAGTAATATAGTGATAAAATAGAGTGTCGATCCCTCATAGAATTCTAATTAATAAATTCCAACTACTAGTACTATATCAATTCAATTTAATTTAAACAACCAAAAATTGTGATTTTTTAAAACTAAGAAAACTAATTTTAACAAAGCAAGAAATTATTCTAAAAGAAAATAATTAAACAAAATAAGAATTGTTTGAATACAGATAATTAACAATTAAGACTCCAATATCCCCAATTATGATTTTTAAATCAATTATGCAATTATCCCAATTATTATGTCTACTGAATTGTTAACAGGAATTCTCAAATGCCAAAAGCCTTTTCTCAAGTGATCATTTGCCTTCTATTTAACCCAGATTAATTTTGCTATATCTCTATGCAAAACAATTGAATTAAACTTGCTACAATCCCAATTCCTTATGTGTTACATGCGGGAAATAGATATTCTCATTCTATTCACAAACTTAATTATTCACTGTGCAAATAACTAAGTCAAATGTCACCATACCCAGTTCTAACCCTAGAATTCCTTTCTCAATTCCTTCTAGAGTAACAAGGTAATTATTGGCCAGATAATTAATCAATAAGCACAAGACAAGATGAACAATTCACTTTAACATAAATAATTGGAATAAATTAAATAATCAATTCATAACCATAAAAGGTTCCATTGGAATCTTAATAAAAGAAATTAGTTCATGACAAAAATAAAAACAAACAATAATTGATAAATCATCCTTAATGAATTACACAAATTAAAAGAATAAAGAAAAAGAAGAACTCCAAGTCAAAGCCTTCAAGATCTGCACTTACTCCTTGATCCAAATTCCAATTGTGTAGAATGAGTCCCCCAATTAAATGCAAACAACCAATTTATATTCACTTGTCCAACTTCAGCAATCCCAATCCAAATAAGCTTCAAACAAGCTCCAAATAAGAAGTCAAACGAAAAGTCAATACCAGTCAAATAATCAAAAACGCACCTTTGACCGGTCAACAAGAAACTCGCCTAACGCCCTTGTATTTGAAATGAACTCAAGATAAGCGCCTACGCTGCAAGAAGATGTAATCGATCATGCCCCTGTTATGCTCAATTATTCCTAAATGTTCATTCAGCACCCATACCTGCAATAACACAACTTAAACAAGTAAAATAACTCTAAAATGCTTTGAACATACAATAAATTAAGGTCAAACATATCCAATTCATGGGTATATTACCCAATCATCAGTAGCTGAGAGTTTCAACATGGATAATGTCTCGTAGAGAGTATCCAAACTCAAATAAAGTCCTCAGTACAATTATTATCACACTATTTCACTGAATAGTGAGGACTACTAATGCAAATATATAAACCGTCACTCCGTTCCCCGACTAGTCCCAGCTATATTCCTATTTCCTGAAGAGAACAATGAAAACAAAGGGTGAGCTCAACTAGCCCAGTAAGAAATATTATGACTAAGATAATACAGAATAAATTATCATTAGCCTTCAATAGTGTTAAACTGATAAAATATAATAAACATCAAGTTTAATTATAGCGGAACAAGCAATCCATTAGAAGAGTCAAGTAGAGCATGATATCTACTATCTTCTATGATTTAAAAAGTTTATCATCAATTTTATCGCTGAGACTCAGCTTAATAAATAAACCACATCATCGAATCATCCCTGCACCATGGCCAAGGATATTTATGTAAGCATCAATGGTCATGATTATACTGAATAATCCCTAGTTATAATCATACCAACAACTGTCCATCAATGCACTACATGCTAATGAAGACTTTTACCACATCATTTGTAACATTATGGGTCATGATTATACCGAATGATTCCTGGTCATAATCATACCAATCAATAGTACATCTATGCACGTAAGCCACATATGACTTTTATCACAATATAAGCATGAGGATGATGACAATGATATAAGAATTTAATTAAAAGAAAGCAAAAGATAAATTTTTAAAGATTTATAACTTAATTTATCCAAAATTCAATAATGTCCAAATTATCAACATGATACTGCTTTGTGGAGGAAAATTCAAGAATAATATTGTCTCAAAAATGATCCGGACATCAAAGAAATCAATTTTTATCATGAATAATTCCCTCGGAGAATAGTACCCGAGTGAATTGTACCTCATGAATAGTACTTCGAGAATAGTACCCCGTAAATAGTACTCATGAATAGTACCCATGAATACTACTTTGTGAATAGTACCCCGTGAATAGTACCGTAAAAATGAATACTACTCATGGACAGTACTCCGACATAAAAAGCTTAAGATTTAACAAGAATGTGTAGAAAATATCATTATGAAACGATACTAGATGAAGCGCAAATTTCAAGGATATTATACTAATTTCACGGAGTATAGAAGAAATACTTTAACAAAATGAGGGTGTAATCAGGAATACGAGATGAAATAATATTACTCACGTACTACAGAGTATGAAAAAAAATATTATTCCTATAAATACTGAACAAAATAATATCCCTTACCTCAGAAGAAGACTGGATACTTGAATAGTGAAGTAGCAGACTTCTCTTATTCTTTCTCTCTATAGCTTATCTCTCTATAATTGCCCTTGTGAGTCTTAGTGAATTGATGAAAATGAAAGAAGAATAAGCTTCTATTTATAGGAAAATATAGTTTCGACAATTTCACGTTTTGGGGCTCAAAATATTACAGTATAATACATTCATATTTTCTTTCATTTTTAATTTAGTCATGCAAGTATTATCAATCTTGCACCACCTCCCCTGATAGTATATGCATGTAAATCAATAGTACACACATGTGAACAAATAGTTATAAGTATGTGAATTAATAGTAATTAATTACTCATTTATCTGATTAATTACCCGATTGGTCTATATAACCTCCAGACATCAATTATTATCGGAATAGATGTCGATTTCCACTAACACTAATAATCCCAACACAATGGAAATATCAATTTCATCTTTAATCAACACGAACTTATTCATCATTAATATTATAACTCACAATATTTAACAACCAGATCATTCCCTGTGAAGAGGGGCTTTCGATAAGGATTTCTCCCTATTGGTAGCGCAATTAGGTGACCAAACCTCTCCTCGACGTAACTTTCTAGACATTGTCAATATTGCAAATAATAATATGAATAACTTTGTCGTCTCAATTATTGATTTAATAATAATAAAAATTATGCAGATGATACTGTGACAATAATTGAATCAATAATATAAGAGATATGATGCAACAATTACTGTAGTAATAATTGAGTTTAACTGAGTGACTTCTCATGTAATCATCAATAATTAATACCGTGTACTACTATGCAACCACGCATATTACTATACTTTTAACACCGAGTATTCCAACAGTTAACGGTAAAACTTCCGCCGTTATTTTCATAAAAAGATATTTTTGTCGTTTTCTCATTCAAAACAATAATTACGTTATGGGTCCAACTAATGATTGTGTCGTCGCATCTAATATTCCCTGTTAAAATGAATATTCCCCGACTAATCGAATATTATATAACAACTTGCTTACTTTGCAAAATTTATAAATATTACCCACAACTTTAATATTATAACAAATCAACACCATAATTATTCAAAATGATATTTATAGGAAAATTCATCTTTATTCATAAAAGTTGGGGTCTTACATATGTAATATATTGAAAATATCAAATTAACATATTCCTTTCATCCTCTTATGTAAAACATATATATTAATTCACCATCTTATGTAAGTGAATTAACTCTTTTTCATTTACTATCATGCGACTACCACACAAGGCTTTATAATATAATATTCCATAATATCACTTAATTAACCAATATTTATTCTGGGTTAATTAATTCCATAACTAATTCTCATCCAATTCATGTTTTCCATCTCAATCCATTCTAGGATAGCTTAAACACCAATTATGACTTTTACTACACATATGAGTCCTTAATATACATGTCTTAAAATTAAAATTTCACAAACATACTCAGAACCTTCTACAGATCGGCGCAGCTGCGCTAGTCATAAGCTTAGAAGTGGAGCAGCTGCTCCACCTTAATTTCAGAAGCAACCAAGTTCTGCTTTAGTAGAAATAGAATCTAAATTCCTTAATACGTATGCACATACTTCTTAAGTGTTAACTCATCTAAAATCAATCTCTTCTTTGATTTCACATCATCGATTACTACTTTCTTTAATAGTTTAAAGATCAACTTTAAGTTTTAAAACTCTATCTTTCCTTAATAGTTTAACCAACTATAAAATCTAATTTATGGATACCTTTCCACCCATAACACAAAATTCAAAATATATAACACCTATATATATATATATATTCAAACCCGACACATTCTATAATAAGAATTTTATTTACTAAACACCCTTTCCACATAATGTTTATCAATCACAAAGATTGTAAACACCCTCTACAAGTACTCTAGGTGATCAACATATCGTACAACTATGTTGTGCACAAATGTAGCACACCGTAACGACTATATGCGTCACAATCGGAACCATTGTCTCCAAAAATATGTCCCTTTTATAGGGTTGTTCACCTCAGCCTTTCAACATCTGAATCTGCACCAGAGCAATCTGGTTTGGCATAAATACTCAAGAATGCTTGAATTCCATAAATATTTTTCGACAGTCGTCTAGCCAAATCAAATAGCTTAGACTTTCAACAACTCGGAAATCAATCGAAATAATTTAGCCAACTTAATTGACCTCCTTCATAATTTGAAAGAAAATCAAAAATTCTTTTATGACGTCATGATACCATACCATATTAGTAGTACGTTGAAGATTCCGTCATTTTATGACTTCGTCATATTACATCATAGTATAGTGGGCTGACGATCTTATGATCACAACCAACACTAGGTTTGATTGCATTGATGACTCCATCGTTTACCATTTTCAACCACATATCAAATGATGCACATGGTCCAAAATACATTTTGAAATTTTTTAAATCATTTTTTGTCTTAGCCGAAACAAGTAGCATAGACATTTAAATAACTGTATTATTTTTAAAATTTACTGGTTCAATCATCTGACCTAATGTTTTTCAAGAAAACAGAAGTGCAACCATCAGAACAAAATTAATAAAAGTTAAAAATCTAGCATAGCTAGAAGATTTAGATAATTCATGTTTCTCTTTCATCTTCAATCTCTACTTCATTGCCTCATTCTATCAATCTTCAACACCATCATTGCTCACTATACCAAACTTTCTTAATTCATAATATATAACATATATATTCCCAATATAGTTCATCGAACTTGCCACCTTGGAAGTTTAGGAACTTACCACAATAATATGAGTTTAGGAGCTTGTCCTAGCAATACGCAGTCCAAGAACCAATCAGGGACTGTCCATACGCTCAGGGGCTCAAAAATATACCTACGCATATGAGTCACAAATATACCATAAACATGAGTTTTAAGAACTCACGCATAATCTTAATATTCTCTAACTTGATCTTAATAATCTCTAACTATCAAATATGATATGAGAAAAAGAATCACCTTCTCACCATAAGCATATCGATAGCGCGACACCAACATTCAAATGATTATCACTGTGAAGAACCGAGCGTGAGCACAAAGCCTCCACACATACAAAGGTTTGTACAACTCAGCCCTCACATAAGTTCTCAATTGAAATTCCACTTAACTCTATCTCACTCTTAACTTGCTCTTTGCTCGATACACATTTTTTGTATCTCATCATTTACAACTCCTCATGAGTTTATCTCGTACTATTTCATAGTACCTTCTCTTTATAGCATCAAGCTATAACTATTAAGTTATTACAGACCATCTATCATTTCATAACTCAATTTGATCACGTCATGATCTTATTCTACCTTTGATTTACCTTATGATTCTTTCTATTTTCGATCGTTTAATATTTTATGACCTTCTTTCCTTTCTTTTTAATCGTAATCTTATGATTATTCAACTCAGATTATCTTAACTTGTTTCACATGAATTTTCTGAATTCATCAACTAAACTCTATTTGAGTTCATTCCTGTTAGGTTTAACATATTCATTGTATAGACATTGTCTAAAACACTTTTCATATCCATTACTAGAGTCAGGTGACTCATGATTCTCATCTTCTAGATATTCCAAGATTCTTCTTTAAATCTTCTCATATATATATATATATATATATATTAATCTTTTCTTTATAAATTTAATTTCTTATCACTTAAACTCTATTTGAGTTTATCCTTTATTATCTTTACTTTCCCTCTCTAAGGTTATAGCCTAAGGTACTCTTATCTAAGGTTTATAACCTACTGCTCTGATACCAACTTGTAACGCCCCAAATTCGAGTATCCGTTACCTCGGACCTGGTGTGTCACGAGACTATCTTCGTGTAACTATTAACAACTTCCATTCATAATTTAATGAATACAACTTAGCTTTTATACTAATTAATATATTAATTCCTTTTTATTTCCAGAATCTATGAATCGATCCCAAAACCTTCATAAGTCAATTCCTGATCTTGATAATTAACCATTCTTGTTTTTACATCATATTCGATGTAATACTTAATAAGATGCGAAATAATTAAAACATTTCTGAATTCTTTATTCATTTCCCTGGATCACAACCTTCATCATTTACATATCTCTGAATCAAATTTATTTTATGCTTCGATTCATTAGAGTTACATTAAAAAATTTACATCTTAATTCGATGTTCTTTATGTGTCAAATAGTATGACTTTACAACTCTACAAGAGTTAAACAACTATCAAGTACATCATCTAAAACCTAAAACATGGTTCGAGATTTTTACTTCAGGTAACAAAACAATCTTCTTGTGATATTATTGAACTCCATCAATCAAGTAGCATGTAACTTTACCGTGAGTCCTTAACCTGTAAAAGTGGTTATTTTCAAGGGTGAGCTCAACATCCCAACAATTATAACAGTTTTCATGCATCACATAGCACATATGATCATACTCAGATTATACATTTATAATCATTTAAATTTGATACACATGAGGCTTCTCTCATAACAATTATAGAAATTATCTTCTAAAACACATAGTCATAGATTTACTTTCAATCTCATACATATCTCATTGACATTTCAACATTTCATGGCATAACATAATTCATTTCATACATATCTTTTATGCATTTCATATGTGACGCCTCCAAAATAGGTATACAACACCCATTCTGAGTAGCCAAATACATGGTATAGAAACAACTACAACTTTATTAATACAATTGTCGTGCAAAATACGACAACACATAAACTGTGAGTTTAAAAATACTAATATTGTCATCTAGACAATATCTACACTCAAATAAGTCCTCATTATAATTATTGATACACTATTTTACAAAATAGTGAGGACTACTAAAACAACTTCTAGAACCATCATTCCACACCCTGACTAGTACTCGCTACATTCTCGCCTCCTAAGAAGAAAAATGGAACAAAAAGGAAAATGGTGAGCTCAACTAGTCCAGTAAAAAATATTATGACTAAGATAATATAGAACAAATTATCGTTAGTCCTCAACAGGGAAAAATCTAATGGAATACAATAGACAACAAGTTTAAAATCAATATTCGCAGCGAAAATAACAATTCATTAGAAGAGTTAAGTAGAGAATAAAATCTACTATCTTCTATATATGAATTTAAAAGTCCATCATCAATATTTTATCCCTGTAACATCAATCAATATATATCTTGAATTAAATTGTCATCTTTGCACTACAAGCCAAAGATATTCATCAATTGGTTATGTTCATCTAAACACCTGTACATCTTTGCACTTCGGCCAAAGATAATCATCAGAAAATCATTCATCTTTTCGCTACATGCCAAAGATATTAAGTTATATCATCATTTAGGACTGAGGATGATGAAAAATATTTTAAAGAAAACGAATCCAGTGAAACAAAAGAACAAATATTAAGGATTCGTACTTTAAACAATCAAAGTTCAAAAATACTTCATAAATAACCATAGTGGAGTAAAATTCAAGAATGAAGACCAAAACATGGATACAATCAAAGCTTGTATCCATAATAGATATATTGGACAAAAAATGAAAATTTAATTTTTCTGTGAATAGTGTCGTATTCGTGAATAGTGTAAGTGAATAGTATCGTATACGTGAATAGTAACCCCGACACTAAAAGACAAGAATTTCACAAGAAAAATCTTACCAATATTCCGGCATAATGATATTGAAAGAAATAATATCATTTATAAAAAAAAATAACATCCCTTACCTCCAAAAAGATAGTACTTCTGACTGGAATACTGGATATAGTGCTGAAGGAACTTGCACCGTATAGCAACACTCAAGTTATTAAAATACTCACAAAAATACGCTCGATAATATAGAGAAAGAAGATTTCAGTTTCTGGTGTGATTTTAAATTCTAATCTAAGCACCCTATTTATAGGAAAATATTTAGAACACCAAAGCAAAAAATTTAATAAAATATAAATATATTTTTCTTAAATTCCTACGCCCACTTTTTTGGTCAAGACATCAGCCATACAAGTGCCAAAGTTAAAATCATTTAAAACTCCAAAAAAATTCAATTATTCCAAAACTTCAATAATTCACAATAAATAGCCATTTTATCAGAAAAATTCTAATCTTATATGTTTCCATAGGAAATTCAATTCTCTACAACTTTGCAGAAAAAAGTTTTTCCAAATTCCAAACAGAAATTGACCTAAATCCACATACGGACGATTTTACAGGCTATAATCAAATTTCAGTCAAGAAATGGGGTCCACAAACATGAAAAACATGTTTTAAATATTTTTAGTAACAAAAATACTCTTCCTCCTCATTTACTCATATATCTCACATTCATTGTAAAAATATCACCATTATTATATTATTATAATTTAACAATATATTTAAATGAATTATTTTATCAGAAAAGATAAAATATCAATTTTCAATAATTGTCACATTAAAAATTTTATACATCTATATCCACATAAAATGAATATTTTCCTTATCATATGAATCAATAATTAATTATTCATAAATAATATTACAAAATCACACTACTGACAACCAGGCCGTTCCCAAGAAAGATGAGGCTTTCCAATAAGGATTTCTCTTTATTAGCACGCAATTAGGTGACCAAACCTCTCCTTAGACAGAACTTTCTAGACATTGCCAATAATGCAATCAAATAATATTATTCAAATAATATGAATTATTGATTTGATAATGGAAAATATTGTGTAGTGACAATTATGAAACAACAATAATATAAAATATCAACGTAGCAATTATTAAATCAATAAAATAAAATATTAAACAAGAATTATCGTAATAATTATCGAGTAGTGCCTTCTTACGTAAGAATCAATAATTGGTGCAATACCGTGTCTTCTCTTGGCAACAACGCCAGACATTCGTGTTTTAACCACCGGGTATTCCAACGTTGTTATCTGTAATAACTACGCCGTTATTTATACAACTCATTTGTCATTTCTTCATCCAATCGCTTTTCGTTATGGGGCCCACACAATATGCGCACCGTCGCATTTAATATTCCCCGATAACAAGAAGAATATTCCACCACCAAACTAATATTCTCAACAACAATGAATATTTTATAACCACTTGCTTATTTGAAATATTTGTGCATTTTACCCATAACTAACCACATTAATCAACTCAACCCTTACTATTTCAAAATAATAAATAGAGGAAATTCAATTTCATTCATAATAAGTTGGGGTCTTACAACCTCCCCTCCTTATGAAATTTCGTCCTCGAAATTGACATATGTACCTGGTGTTTCGAAAAGGTGAGGATACCTCGCTTTCATTTCCATTTCCAACTCCCAGGTCATTTCCTCAATAGCATGGTTCTTCCACAAAATTTTGACTTGTGGTATGACCTTTGTGCGTAGGACATGCTCATTTCTATCCAAGATCTTGACAGGTATCTCCTCATACGTTAAGTCCTCGGCTATCTCGTCTGGTTCTAACTCAATAATGTGGTTCATGTCCTTCACATATTTACGAAGTACAGATATGTGAAAAACATTATGAACACGAGACATGCTTGGAGGTAACGCGAGTCTGTAGGCCATATTTCCTACTCGGTCAAGAATCTGAAATGGACCAATAAATCATGGATTGAGCTTTCCTCTCTTCCCAAATCTTGTAACTCCCTTCCATGGAGTAACTCACAACAATACATGATCCCCAATACTAAATTCCATGTCATTTCGATGAAGATCCGCATAACTCTTTTGTCGATCTTGTGTCGTTTGTATACGTTGTCTAATCATTTGGATCTTTTTCGTAGTCACACGTACCAACTCTGGTCCCAACAATGTTGCTTCACCCACCTCATCTCAACATATTGGAGAGCGACACTTTCGTCCATATAATGCATCGAATGGAGCCACACCTATACTTTCCTGATAACTGTTGTTGTAGGAGAATTCCACCAATGGTAAATACTTATCCCAACTCCCTTTGAAGTCTAAGAAACAGAGTCTTAATAGATCTTCAAGAGTTTGAATAGTCCTCTCTCGATTGTTCCGTCTGCTTTGAGGATGGTATGCCAATCGAATAGTAAATTCGCGCCCATAGCTTTTTTGCAAGCTAACCCAAAATCGTGAAGTGAATCTTGGGTCACGATCCGAAACTATGGATACTGGCATGCCATGCAATCTCACAATCTCATTTACGTACATACGAGCAAGACGTTCAAGGGAATAAGTCTCTCGTATCGGCAAGAAATAAGCAGACTTAGTTAATCTATCAATAATAACCCAAATCGCATTTATGCCTTGAGAATCCAAGGGAAGACCCGTAACGAAATCAATGGTAATGTGTTCCCACTTCCATTTTGGAATCTCAAGTGGTTGCAATGGACCCTTTGGCACTTGATGCTCCGCCTTTACACGTTGACAAGTTAAACACCTCGAGATAAACTTCACGATCTCTCTCTTCATATTGTTCCACCAAAATGTATGTCGAAGATCACGATACATTTTGGTACTTCTAGGATGGATTGCAAACGGTGTGTTGTGTGCCTCCATCATGATTCTATATTTCAAGTCAGAATCGTTAGGCACATAAAGTCTAGAGTTGTCTCGAAGTATTCCTTCTTCATCGATTCTTACTTCTGGAATAGCACCTTCTTGTACTTTCTTCTTCATACGCATCAGCTCCGGGTCTGTGGCTTGAGCAACTTTAACTTTTTCGATTAAAGTCGGTTCTATGCGTATACTTGACATCATCGCATGGGTCCCTGGAGTCTTGAATTCTATCTTCAACTTTTGTAAATCACACAAAATGGGCCTTTGTGTTGACAACATCTCACTCGTTCCCGCATATGATCTTTTACTTAATGCGTCAGCTACCACGTTCTCTTTTCCAGGATGGTATTGAATGGTATGGTCATAGTCTTTCAACAGCTCGAGCCAACGTCGTTGCCGCATGTTGAGTTCCTTTTGGGTGAAGAAATATTTGAGGCTTTTATGGTCTGAATATATCTCCACTTTCTCCCCATATAGATAGTGCCTCCAGATCTTTAGCGCGAAAACGACTGCTGCCAACTCTAGATCATGAATAAGATAATTCCTCTCATACTCTTTAAGTTGTCGCGAGGCATAGGCTATGACTTTCCCATGTTGCATGAGAACACATCCTAACCCTTTGCCTGAAGCATCGCTGTAGATAACAAATCCATCCGAACCAGATGGTATTGTCGTAACAAAATAAATGAGTCTCCTCTCGAGATCTTGGAAACTCTTCTCGCATTCCTCGCTTCCATACTTAATTTTGTATCTTTACGAGTCACCGAGTTAATAGAGTAGCGATTCGAGAAAATCCTTCCACGAATCTCCGATAATAACCAACTAAGCCCGTAAAGCTACGACTTTGGCCACCGAATTTGGTTGCTCCCAACTTCAGATTGCTTCAATCTTCGCGGGTCAACAGATACTCCATGTTTTGACACCACGCGCCCAAGGAATGCTACTTCCTCAAGCCGTAACTCGTGATTTCTTCAACTTAGCATATAGCTTGTTTTCACGAAGCCTTTGGAGTACCAAATTTTCAAATGGTGCTCATGATCTTCACGACTTTTGAATATATGAGGATGTCATCAATAAAGATAACAACGAACCGATCCAAATATTCCTTGAATACTTGGCTCATCATATCCATGAAAGCCGCAGGAGTATTAGTCAATCCAAAAGACATGACTAAGAATTTATAATGCCCGCATCGAAGTTCTCAAGGTAGTCTTTGAATATCCTCGTTCTAATCTTCACCGATGATATCCGTAACTAAGATCGATTTTGAAAAGAATTGTGCTCCTTGCAATCGGTCAAACAGTCATCAATGCGAGGTAGCGGATACCTATTCTTGATGGTGACATGGTTCAATTCTCGATAGTCAATACAAAGTCGCATACTCCCCTTCTTTTTCTTTTTACAAATAAAACAGAGCACCCCAAGGAGATGTACTAGATTTAATGAAATCGATGTCCAACAACTCTTGTAGTTGGACCTTTAACTCCTCGAAGTTCAATAAGAGCCATTCGATATGGGGTTTTAGAAATGGGCTTTTGTACAAAGTTCAAGGTCAATAAAGAATTCAACTTCACGCTCTTGAGGTAGACCGGGAAGTTCTTCAAGAAATACGTCAGGAAATTCACTAACCACAGAAATTTTATTCAAATCTGACGTGTTTTTATTCAAGTCCATAACATGGGCTAAGAAAGCTTGACATCCGTTTTTTAATAAACGAATGGCTTTTTATGGCTTGATATGACAAATGATTGATTTGAAGTGGTTTAGTTGCTTGAATTCAATAACATGTTGGTTAGGAATATGAAAACTAACAACCTTATTTAAAACAATCAATTTTGGCATGATGATGAGTAGTTAACCAATCAATTCCTAAAATCACGTCAAATGCAAGTATCTTTAAAGAGATAAGGTCAACAGGTAATGTGATGGTGCCAACTTGGATCAAACAAGATTTATAAATAGTGGATGTAATGAAAGTTTCTCCTAATGGAGTCTCCACAGATAAGTCAAAGTCTAATTTCTCCGGAGTCAAGTTTAAAAGTTGAGCACAAGCAGGAGAGATAAATGAATGGGTAGCACCGGTATCTAGTAAGGTATAAACTTCGCAAGAATTTATGATTAACTTACCCGTGATCACCTCGTTTAGGTTCCTCGATTTTTGACCAGTCACCACCACAAACGCTTCTTCCAGAACCGTTGACTTTGACTTTTTTCGGGATGAATTTTTGAGTCACCATCCTCACTGGACTTGGTTTCACTACAGTCTAATCTCGAGCGATATGTCCTTCCTTTCTACAATTATAACATACCTTGAACTGTTGTGGATAGTTTCAATGATGTATCCTCTTTTCCATATTTATAAGATATAATGACCGGTGGTCGTTCTCCTCCCTTAGAACCAGCTTGTCATGCCGGTTGTGTGCCGCGTCTTCACATTATCATTTTTGAATCTCTTCTTTTTAAAATCTCCCCCCGACTTACTTCTTCTATTTTCATGGCCACGATAACCACCAGAGTGGTTACCGCTTTTGTCTGAATGTTTTCATCTCTCTCGTTGGTTTTCATTGTTCGATGATCGCCGCCACCCAGTATGACCTCGTTGTGGTCCTTCTATTGAACATACTCATTATCTCGCCTAATAATTGAGCCCTGTTTACAACATCTGAATATAAAGAAAATTTATGAGAGATAAGATATCGACAATCTCGGGTTTTAGACCCTCAAAAACATCCGCCATTCATTTCTCATTCTCTACCAAATGAGGTGTAAACCTAGATAACTCGTGAACTTCGCCGTCAGACCGGGACACCGCCATGTTGTTTTGTTCAGCCTAATAAACTCTACCTCCTTCATACGGCGCTTAATACTTTTAGGAAAGTACTTGTTATTGAAAAGTTTCAAATGTTTCCCAAGACATGCCGAAGTGTGGCAGTCAGTACGCTTCACAGACTCCCACCAGTAGTCTGCCTCGCCACGAAACATAAAGGTGGTGAATGGAACCTTTTATTCCTCCGTGCATCCCAAGACATCAAATATCTTGGTAATTTGTTTGACCCACATTTCGCCTTTGATCGGATCCGCTTTCCGCAAAATTCGTGTTCCCAACTCTTTGAACTGCTTGGCTGTGACAAGTCGCGCATTGCTATCATTTCCACCTATATTTTGTACACGAGTCTCCCTTGTCTAATTTTGCATGAATTGTAAAAAGCTTCTAAACATCTCGTCGTTCATCGTCTGCTCAGGGGTGTTGTTTACAGGAGGAACATTGCCGACCTGTTGCACGTTCTCCTCATTGGTGAGTAAAGGTGTCTCCACGGTCTCATTTACTCCACTGTTAACATTCTCAGTTGTCATTCTCAAATACTGCCATAAAACAAGGGTTAATAAAAGAAATTAACATATCACACAATATCCCTATATTCTGACCAACCAACAAATAAGCTTAGGTAGGACACACTGGCGAAGGATTTACTCGTCTCTCCCCTCCTAGTTCTATTCCACGATCTCCGCCAGAGATCATATCCCTAAGCTCTGATGCCAACTGTGACGCCCCCAAAATAGGTATACAACACCCATTCTGAGTCACCAAATACATGGTATAGAAACAATTACAACTTTATTAATACAATTGTCATGCAAAATACAACAACACATAAACTGTGAGTTTAAAAAATACTAATATTGTCATCTAGACAATATCCACACTCAAATAAGTCCTCATTACAATTATTAATACACTATTTTACAAAATAGTGAGGACTACTAAAACAACTTCTAGAACCATCATTCCACACCCCGACTAGTACTCGCTACATTCTCGCCTCCTGAGAAGAAAAATGGAACAAAAAGGAAAAGGGTGAGCTCAACTAGCCCAGTAAAGAATATTATGACTAAGATAATATAGAAAAAATTATTGTTAGTCCTCAACAGGGAAAAATCTAATAGAATACAATAGAGAACAAGTTTTAAATCAATATTCGCAGCGAAAATAATAATTCATTAGAAGAGTTAAGTAGAGAATAAAATCTACTATCTTCTATATATGAATTTAAAAGTCCATCATCAATATTTTATCCCTGTAACATCAATCAATATACATCTTGAATTAAATAGTCATCTTTTTGCACTATAAAGCCAAAGATATTCATCACTGGTCATGTTCATCTAAACACTGCTCATCTTTTGGACTACGGGCCAAAGATATTCATCGAAAATCATTCATCTTTGCACTACATGCCAAAGATATTCAAAGTTATATCATCATTTAGGACCGAGGATGATGAAAAATATTTTAAAGAAAACGAATCCAGTGAAACAAAAGAACAAATATTAAGGATTCGTACTTTTAACAATCCAAGTTCAAAAATACTTCATAAATAACCATAGTGGAGTAAAATTCAAGAATGAAGACCAAAACATGGATACAATCAAAGCTAGTATCCATAATAGATATCTTGGACAAAAACAAAAATTTAATTTTTTTCGTGAATAGTGATTCGTGAATTCGTGAACGTGAATAGTGCCGTATACGTGAATAGTAACCCCGAAACTAAAAGACATGAATTTCACAAGAAAAATCTTACCAATATTCCGGCATAATGATATTGAAAGAAATAATATCATTTATAAAAAAAATAACATTCCTTACCTCCAAAAAGACAGTACTTCTGACTGGAATACTGGATATAGTGCTGAAGGAACTTGCACCGTATAGCAACACTCAAGTTATCAAAATACTCACAAAAATACGCTCGATAATATAGAGTGAGAAGATTTCAGTTTCTGGTGTGATTTTCAATTCTAATCTAAGCACCCTATTTATAGGAAAATGCTTAGAACACCAAAGCAAAAGATTTAATAAAATATAAATATATTTTTCTTATATTCCTACGCCCACTTTTTTGGTCAAGACATCAGCCATACAAGTGCCAAAGTCACCAAAAACGTTTTTCATTTTAAAATCATTTAAAACTCCAAAAAAATTCAATTATTCCGAAACTTCAATAATTCACAATAAATAGCCATTTTATCAGAAAAATTCAAATCTTAAGTCTTTCCATAGGAAATTCAACTCTCTACAACTTTGCAGAAGAAAGTTTTTCCAAATTCCAAACAGAAATTGACCGAAATCCACATACTGGACGATTTTTTTGTGCTATAATCAAATTTCAGCCAAGAAATGGGGTCCACAAACATGAAAAACATGTTTTAAATATTTTTAGTAACAAAAATACTCTTCCTCCTCATTTACTCATATATCCCACATTCATTGTAAAAATATCATCATTATTATATTATTATAATATAATAATATATTTAAATGAATTATTTTATCGTAAAAGATAAAATATCAATTTTCAACAATTGTCACATTAAAAATTTTCTCCATCTATATCCACATAAAATGAATATTTTTCTTATCATATAAATCAATAATTAATTATTCACAAATAATATTACGTAATCACAATCATCGACAACTGTGCCGCTCCTAGAAAGAGGGGCTTTCCAATAAGGATTTCTCCTTCTGGCTAGCGCAATTAGGTGACCAAACCTCTCCTTAGATGTAACTTTCTAGACATTGCCAATAATGCTATCTAATAATATTATTCAAATAATATAAATTATTGATTTGATAATGGAAAATATACTAGTAGTGACAATTATTGAAACAACAATAATATAAAATATCAACGTAGCAATTATTAAATCAATAAAATAAAATATTGAATAAAGAATTATCGTAATAATTATCGAGTAGTGCCTTCACGTAAGAATCAATAATTGGTGCAATACCGCAGTGCTATCGTGCAACAACGCAGACATCGTGTTTTAACCACCGGGTATTCCAACAAAAGTTAATCCAGAATAACTACGCCGTTATTTATACTTATCGCATTTTCTTCATCCAATCACTTTTCCGTTATGGGGCCCACATAAGGTCGCTACCGTCGCATTTAATATTTCCGACAAGAAGAATATTCCACTACCAAATGAATATTTCCTAACAACAATGAATATTTTATAACCACTTGCTTATTTGAAATATTTAAGATTTTACCCATAACTAACCACATTAATCAACTCAACCCTTACTATTTCAAAATAATAAATAGAGAAAATTCAATTTCATTTATAATAAGTTAGGGTCTTACATCATATAGCTCGAGATTATCAATTACAAGTTAACTGCTTATCATTAGCTGCACTTCGTATATTCCTACACAATTGTATAATTATGGATTCATACCCATCAGTCATACATTTCCTTACATTCTCAATGTAATAACAATTGTTACATTATTTTCTAACTCGGTTCTTAAAATCATCGCTTCACTTTCTTATCATACTTTTAGGATAGCTGTGTATGTATATGTATACCTTAGTCACACATACTTGACATCAACATTCATATACATTTATCATACACTTGACTAGATATGCGTGATCTACATCATTCTTATAGCTTAGAATAGTACTTTAAGCAAGCTACCAAAATCAGAAAGTAAATAAAATGTCCGCACTAAGTCGCCTACAAAGACACCATTGCTATTGTCTCCTGCTGTAACCAAACTTGAGCTTTTGTTTTCTTGGTTTCATTCAACTTTTTAGCATACCAGAGTGTTAACACATACCAAGCATACATCTTAAGAGGTTTTGGACTTTCTAAGGGTCATTTCAAATCCACATTTACACAATATGTCTCTAGTTGGAAATTTCCACGAAGTTAAGGCTAACTAAGTTCATGAAATCATGAGGCCAACTATGTTAACCATCTATTCATTTGAGAAGGTCATATAATCATTAATATGCACGCTCGCAAGTATTCACATCATTTACACATCGCTAGTGTCGTTTATCACCTTAAAACATGTCTAAACTCATGCTTGAATGACTTTTATTGTGTCAAACTAGGTGAGTGCACTTATAGGCCATGTTTACTGACCTAAGAGATACTAGCATGCCATCCTACAAGTTTAGAGGGTAGGCAACACAATGCTTAGGAATATTGGTTTTAAAATGTCTAAGTTTACCTTTAGAAGTCATTCTAGGCCAAGTTAAAGCAACTCGATGTAACTTTAAATCTCATTTCATAGCTAACTAAGCCATGTACATATGTTATCACGTTTAGAACTTTAAGTACACAAGTTCCTTTAATTTCGTTCTCAAAGTTTCAAGTTTTCTTTAGAAATCGTTTTGAACCAAACTAATGTAAGTTGGTTATAAGTAAATCAACTTAACAATACATTTCATACTTTCATGACTTAGCCATATTCATGTGCTATAAAGTCAATGACTTAAGTTCATCAAAGTTTGCTTTCAAAATCTTTATATTTCTTTGGAAAATAACCATTTAAGAAACTCATGGTATGCAAATGTATTCAAGACCATATGTCATACTTATTTATATGCATAACTAGGTCAAACTAATCATGTTAGAGGTATTATATTACAGCAAAAGTCAAAACCTCATTCTGGTGCACGACGCAGCTGCGCTGTATTGAATTGTGGGAGCGGTATAGTGTGCTGCCCCAAGACATTTCCAGAAGTAGCATCCGGCGCAGCTGCGCTAGAATGAACTACAAAATAGGCGCAGCTGCGCCCTTCTTGAACAGTTCCAGGAATGGCTCTGCTTCTGCAGAACTCAAAACCCATGCAAGAAATCCTTCATGTAACATGCTTAAACTAATCACATTGCTTTTATACAAGCATATGATGCTCAAATAATATGATAGCAATTCTCAAATCACATAAACAACCAATTTGATTACTAAAATTCAAGATTTTTGCTATTTTCCATAATTTCACATGGTTATCGAATTTCATCACAACGGATTCATTTCTAACCCAAATTTGTCTGTTTAACTTCCGTTGTTTTTGTATTTAATCATATTAACAACATCTAACAATAATTAATGGATTACCATAATCCTTAGCCATCAATTTTTGACTCAAAAATAAGTATTTCTTGACATTACTAAGGAATTTCAAAACTTAGGATTTAGAATACGTATAACAGTAGTGTTACCTTTTTTGAAGATAAAATGATCTTTTGCTTCCAATCTCAGACTGTCCACTCAATTTCAGGACCTCACCCTCTATACAGAACTTATCAGATAACTTAACAAAGTGAACTTAGAAGAGATGGTCTTCTATTTATAGGGAATTCATTACCCAGATATTTGCTTTGCCTCGAAGATAGAATCCAATGGAAGATGGAAGAAGATGATGGTTAAGGAGTAGTTGGTGGAAAGTTGATACCAACTCCCTCCCCTCCATTCTTCTATCCATCATCAGCCTCCTTGATTTCAACAACAACAAAAGGCTAGGCCAATGGCCTAACACATCTAATATAATTAAAGAGACACTGATATTGGGACAAACTACATTACTTATTTACATATTAGTAACATGGTCCTCATTTTACTAAAGTTAATTCCTTTTGGGCTTATTAAATCAATTATAATGACTTAGCATTAATACATTAAATTTAAGTTATGGGCACATATATATGTACATACCCACATATATAAAGCATATTTATCTCTTAAATATACACCAATATAAAATCTTATATCCCATGTACATTGGGCTAGTCCAAATAATATTTTAATTGGGCTAAATATAAATCAATTGGGTACTCTCAACCTATTATTCCCTATCACACATAAATATCACAATGATTAATTAATATCAATCATTTATTCCCTTTCTATTAATTCTCTTTTAATAATTCAAGTTAAACCTTTAGTCTGGTTTAACTTTAATACTCATGCCACACAAGGCTCATTTA
Organism: Panax quinquefolius; assembly: GCA_020205615.1. Lineage (NCBI taxonomy): Eukaryota > Viridiplantae > Streptophyta > Magnoliopsida > Apiales > Araliaceae > Panax > Panax quinquefolius. Next base: position 99,136,911 of record CM035171.1, on the reverse strand, counting down.
TCCCACTTGAAAGAGTTATATAACTCAAGCTCATAAACTCAACAATAAAATATTAGGGGTCTAGGCCACATTTAGCTTTTCCTCAATTCCACGTTATTTTAATATTCATTTAATATAAAGTTTGTGTGACACACTTTACCTTAACTAAATTATTTAGCTCACTTTAAATAATTGCACACTTGTAATATGTAGAACTAATATATTAGGCATTATGAATTTTATACTCATAACACCTTTATTTAAGATAACCATTTCCTTAGAATAATTAGTATGTGCCACACTAATTATTATAATATAATTTTTCAATTCCTTTTCTTCCATAAATTGCCCCAACACATTTTCAGTTGGTCATAACTTAAATATTGACTTAATGCATAAATCTCTCAACCAATATTAATTTATAATTATATTGGTTCTCTTCTTTAATTAATAACTTATCTTTCAAATATTAACCCTTTTATATATTACAATACTATGTAATATATTTAAAATATCAAATTAACATATTCCTTTCATCCTCTTATGTAAAACACACATATTAATTCACCGTCTTATGTAAGTGAGTTAACTCTTTTTCATTTACTATCATGCCACTACCACACAAGGCTTTATAATATAATATTTCATAATATCACTTAATTAACCAATATTTATTTTGGGTTAATTAATCACATAACTAATTCTCATCCAATTCATGTTTTGCCATCTCAATCCATTCTAGGACAACTTAAACACCAATTATGACTTTTACTACACATATGAGTCCTTAATATACATGTCTTGAAATTAAAATTTCACAAACATACTCAGAACCTTCTCATAGACCGTACAGAAATTGCTACTGGTCATAAGTTCGAAGTGGTACAATCACTGCTTACCTTAAGTTCAGAAGCAACCAAGTTCTGTTTTAGCATAAATAGAATATAAAATCGTTAATACTTTGCACATACTTCTTAAGTGTTAACTCATCTAAACTTAATCTCTTCTTTGATTTCACATCATAGATTACTACTTTCTTTAATAGTTTAAAGATCAACTTTAAGTTTTAAAACTCTATCTTTCCTTAATAGTTTAACCAACTATAAAATCTAATTTATAGATTCCTTTCCACCCATAACACAAAATTCAAAATATATAACACCTATATATATATATTCTTATTCAAATCCGACACATTCAATAATAAGAATTTTATTTACTAAATTCTTATTTTAATAATTCTTGAAAATTCAGGTTATTACATGATATACCCAAATCGCTTTATTCTGCATGAAAGCTCTTTGTGATTTTATTGGAAAATTATTTTGGGTGATAATATATGCAATAAAGTGCCAAAAAGAGGTCGGATCATAATTGGGCATGGAAGCCATCTCGATGAATCCGAACTCCCACAAACATGATTTTCACTATCACAGGATCTTAAATCCGAATTCTCGGGACGAACCCCTTTAACTCGTTTTAAGATCCAATATTACATGTACAACGATTTGCAGTATTTAAACATTACATTTAAACAAAAAGTCCAATATAGTAATCTAGTTAAGATCCATTCAGTAGATCTCAACCCTAGGATTCCTAGGCTCATATTATTATGGTAAAATAGATATACAACATATCCTAAACTCAATAACAGATGATTTCATCAGTTGAAATCTCCATTACGAGCCATTAGGACCTTCTCACCTCTAGATACAAAATCTAGAGCTCTACGTAGTGACCGGGACTGACCAAAAGTAATAAAACAACTAGATCTACCATAGATATAAGTTAATCTAGCATATAGGTTAGAGAAACATGCTTCATAACCGTTCAACGTGCTAGATCTAGGTAGATCTAGTCAAATAACTGATGTACAACTAGATATGCACAAAATAACCAGTAGAACCTCAATATCTACCAATTACTATGCAATATATATGTAAAACAATATGTTTAAGCGGTAAAAATTTCTATATCTACATAGATATAGTATTTATAACAACATTTAAAAAGAAATTGGCCAAAGTGAGTGTTTTTCACTTTTGGGGACACGTGAACAAGCTTCTTTTTGCTCGGGATCAACTTATATCACTCTTAACACTCAATATGTATGATATATAAGATCAAACAATTAAAATATAGTAAAAAGATGCAAAACCTGAGCTCTCTCTCTCTTCCTTCTCTATCTAGCTTCCTATTCTTGTATATTTTGAAATAATAAACTGCTTCTTCTAACTTAAGGCATTCAAGCCAACCGCATGTGTACTTGTAGCTGGAAAAGTTACATCTGAGGCTGGGCCCCACGGGTTCCGCTGCCTCAAAGTTCGTGCCTTCGATCTCAATCTGATGAAAGTTGAGCTCTGTACCCAAAAATCTCTAAAAGTCTTTACGTAAGGATGCAAAATAAGGTCGAGTCTGACTGAATCGGAGTCCGGGAAGATGATGCAATAAGTTAAAAGGTATCCTTTGGTTCCCGAAGGTCGCCAATCGGCTAGTCTTTGATAGCTCAGAATTCATTGGTTGTTTCGGTGACATCTTATGGTCACATCCTCGGTTTTGCGATCCTCATTTGGTTCGCATCGTGTCTGGGCATCGTTACACCTTGATCATCCTCGGGGTTATCACCAGGGTGAAATGATGCTTTTTCCCTACCTCTGGGTTGTCTTCAAAGTGAAATGATGCTTTTACCCTCCTGGAAGGTTAGTCCAAGGAAAGTAAACTTTTGAGTGTCTACAGATGCCCCTATTTGTCATGTTTATGCAATGCAATGAAATGAACACGATAAATGATTACTAAACACGAAGATACATGACAAGGTATATCTAATTATGCAATGACATGTGTAAAGTATGCAATGAAATGTTTGATTTAAATTTAAAAAGGGTTACTCCCATCCGCTGGGGAGGATAAGTATTATGAGAACGTCGTCGGGTACTGCCTATACCTTTGTTGGGTTCTTCTAACGGATTCATCATTGGGGTTGTGCCAACACCTCAATTGGGATTGAAGCCATTAGATTACATACATTGGGGTTAAGCTAACCCTTCATTGGGTTGTCGCCAATAGATTATATCATCGAGGTTAAGACGATCCTTCATTGGGTTGTCGTTAACGAATTACATTATCGAGGTCAAGCCGATCTACATTGGATTATTGCCAACATATTACATCATCGGGGTTAAACCGATCCTTCACTGGGTTGTCGCCAATGGATTACATCATTGGGGTCAAGTCGATCTGCGTTGGGGTTAATGTCAATGGATTACATCATAGTATATCGCACTTCACAAATTTCATATTGACTTATTATTATATCGCATCACAAATCATATATCACATATCGCAACTCGCACATCGCATGTCGCATGTCGCACTTCACATATTGTAAATCGCATATCGCACATCACAACTCGCACTTCACATATTATAAATCGCAAGTTAAATTTTTATCAAGTCTTATCTTAAATTACATTTTGCAAATCATGTTGCTACCATAGGGTACTGTCGGTGTCTGTATTGGGTTGTTGCCAACAGATTACATCATTGGGGTCAAGCCGATCTGCGTTGGGGTCAATGCCAGCAGATTACATCATCGGGGTCAAGCTGATCTTTGTTTCGGTCAATGCCAACGGATTATACATCATCGGGGTTAAGCAGACGCCTTCACTGGGTTTAATGCCAGTGGATTGCATCATCAGGGTCAAGCTGATCTGTATTGGGGTTAATGTCAACGGGTTACAACATCGCAATTAAGCCGACACCTTCACTAGGGTCAATGCCAATTGACTTTACATCATCGGGGTTAAACTGACTCCTTCACTGGGGTCTATGCCAGTGGACTCTACATCATCAGGGTTAAGTCGATGCCTTCATTGGAATTAATGCCAGTGGATTACATCATCGAGGTTAAGCCGACGCCTTCACTGGGGTCAATGCCAGTGGATTGTAAGGTTGATTGATCAATAAAGTGATTTTGATTATATCTTATGGTTCTCCTCCATTCAACGTCGGGGTTTATGGTTTTCTCTGGTTTTATTCCCTTTTGAGGGTTTTTCAGGGTGTTTGAGGCCTAAAAAAGACCTGGAAGGGTACCTTTCTAAGTGAACAACTTTTTTCAAACCCGAAAGAATGTGTCTTGGACTTCATTTTACCAAACGGGGAGCTACAGGGCCCACCTTGGGTAGTCGCAGGTATACCTACAGATGGAGCAGGTATGCCTGAGGCTGGCCACGACTGGGCTTATACTCCCTAGCAGCCTTATTTTCATTCATTCAATTCGAGTTTTCTTTCATTCTCTTTGTAGAATCCGACTCTTTTTCTCAGATGTACTCACTTTGGGCTTAATTTTGGGCATTTCGTCATTGCACGTTTGTTCATCACACTACGGGTAACGTATACACTCCCTCTTTTCACGTTTTCACCGTTGTTTTATCGTATTTTGTTCATTAAACACATTATACTAAAAATGTATGCATAGATAACTTGATAGACATATTATAATGCAATGCATGCTTATGTATCATCATATGGACCATATGGATGCAATATATTTTACTTTAATAGTTAGTCTAGACATGTATTATGACAATACATTAGAAAAACTATTTAAATTATTATCTGATTGTTCGGTTATGACTGTGTACCCTCATAGGGTGAATAAATGTGTGCCTGCATGCACGTAGATAGACCATTTTATAGAGGAAACTCTGGCAAAAAAAAAATTCATTAGTTAAATGACATGATCCTATATGCAATGCTAGGAATAAATATATGTATGCCAAAATGATGTAGACATTTATTAGAGCATGTGTAAGACATGCATGGTGTTATGACTTAAATTAAATTCCTAGGAATCTATCGTCTCTAGGTTATTGCTAATGCAGATTTAAATAAAATATGATAAATTCATACCTTATTTTATTCTGAATTCCATGAACTCGTTGTTTAGACATGGACTCGAACAGACCTAGTAGCTCTGGTTCCCATAGAGCTTCTTCCGGGGTTTGCCTTCAGAGGTCAGCTTCAGATACTCCCATTTTGCGGATTACTCGACAGGTACATCGCTTGACAGAGTCGGTGCATCGTCCTCTCAACGAGGACCAGTCCCATTTAGATGAAAAAGGTGCTATCTGTTAGGTTTGTAATATTCATGAAAGCAATCAAATTGCAAAATTAATGCGGAAGCGTGTAAAATCAGAGTTTAAAAATTTTACAAACCATATACCCGGATCACCCTTTTTACGCATAATTATTAATTAAACGAAAAGATAAAGAATAAATCATACCCTGAAGATCGAGCTTCCTCAGTACAAGTTCACCTCCAAATCCTTTCGCGTGCTCAATCCTCGAATCCACCGGTTTGGTTCCTTCCTTTGATCAACGTTAGCCACCCAAATGTTTGGCCTCAGAGGTGATCCACCAAGGAAGAAGAAAATTCAAGAAGAAGGGTGGTTGGCTAACCCTAGTTTTTCTATCTCTATAGAAAGGTGTACTCTCCCAACAATTGGAATTATTACGTATGTTGAAAAAAGTCAACAACCCATACCACCCATAATAAGACTCCTCTTATTTATAGATGTGGGCAACCCATCTTAACAATTAAGGAATTGGATTTTATTTAATTAATTAAATTCTTTTAATTAATTAAGCTCCCTAATCTTATTAGGGATAATTAATTAAACTCCTTTAATTAATTTTCCCACTAGATGCACATCAACAACGACCACTATTAGCTTGATCGAGATATCGCGATCGCTATGAACTAATCGAAATGAGAAATACGGTCACCGAAATGAAAGTCAAGATGGTCCAGTAATAAAGATGACGTGGTCCACGTGTCACGACCATTATCGCCGATCGCGCGGGTCGCCGATCAGATGCCGTCATTATTGATCGTTCAGCGATCGTGACGCGGTCAGCCGATATGAAAAACATTACAAACTGATTTTTGCTTTGCTTTGCGTAATTCCCAAAAACTATGACTGCTTTCTACCGCTTTATCCCAACACACATACACACCAAGATAAACAACATACAAAACAATATAAACATCCATCGTCCACCAACACATACACCAAACTAGTATATAAACCTTTAAAACCAATATGATTTGAATAAATATAATAACATTTCAAAACTTGTTTAAGTAAATATATATACAAACATCCAAATAATGAATATACAAGTACAAGGTTATGTCAAGCGCCATCCCTCCTCGATCACCTCGTAATTAACAAAATAATAAAACAAGTTACAAATATAATAAATATGTTGACATCGGTATATATTACTTACAATACATACAACAAATTGATTTTATACTCGCCGCCATCCCCATGTCAGTCTGCTTGCCGCCGCCGCCATCGCTTCAAATTTAACTCCTCAGATCAAGAGCCCCTGTGTGCCCGCCCAAAGATCTTCGTAAGATTTCGATCTCGACATATAGCTTCTCACACATCAAATGAGTATGAACAACCGGATGACTCACGATCGTGGAAGATCGGGTAGCAGAGAGCTCGAGCCATCAAGGATGGGCGCGTCGTTGTCCTCGACCTTTAATGTAGTTCTTCTTCACAATGCACGCCTCTCCCACAACTTGATCAATAAAGCGGACGTGGAGTGCCTTCAGAGATAGCGCCATTCAATAAACGCTTATAAGTATCCCGTCATCATGTTAACACTTAAATAGTTAAAAATAATATTTTGTAAGTATTAATAAACAAGATCAAAGTTGTTAAAACTTATTACCGCTTATCCGGATAGCCTCAGTGCACTCATCATCGGTGGTAATACGCATACACATCCAAACCAATGGATAGTCGACCTTGAGACCGAGACTCCTATACAAAAAAAAGACAATATTACTAAGTAAAATGGGATATTTTCTACAATTCATGATTGTAAATATATTAAAACTTGTAAATACGCATCTCGGGCAAAGGATATGTCAGAATCGTGAAATACCGCCGCCTCAGATGTTCCTTTTTAGCCTTTTCGCCATCTGATACACCCGAGGCTCTGCTGGTGGCGGTAGCTTTTCGTTTTTCACCCACCTCTCGCCTCTCCATTGGGCACACATCTCCCCATATGGATCGGGTGCACCACTGTGGGCTATGCAGGCATATAATCCTCTCCCGGCCCGGATGGTCGATCTCTTGCATTGTGAATGGCTTTTTTGTCGTTTCTTTATTCAAGTTGTCTCTCAAAGTGACCGCAGACTTTTGCCGTAATAATGTCTCAATCATCAAGCCTCGCGCAAGGCCCTCCCATCTATACCGCTTCGCAAATAAAAAACAATAATAACATTACTAAATAATTATCCTTTGAATATTATATTAATATTATTTGTCATAATTAAAAAAATATACCAAATTTTACCAAACAAAGATCCTTGTGGGCTTATAGGTGTGTTTTCGCCCACGTAATCACTGTGTGTAGCCAATTTCAGTAAACACAACCGTGATATGCACTTGACGATCTTATTATCCTAAAAATCACTATAATATACAACATCAATTAGCATATATTAAAGCAATTTATATCTAAGTTATAATATTTGTGAACATTTTTCAAACTTATACTTATAATACTTATAAAAAATTTGCCATAGTCTCCCTATAATATAGACTAGCCACATGCACGACCAAGATGCATATATGGACATTTCTAGGCACCCAAGACACAAACCAAGAGAAATATACAAATTTTCAATACAATAAGACCAAAATAAAACATTACCAATATAATATCAATCAAAACATTACCAATATACAATAAATGGAATCTTAAATGCTTTTATATAAATGATATACGCGGACGACGTATATTCTTGAGGAGGGCTTAATCAATAAGAATCCGATCATCGGATTAGTAGGGCCTGGGCACATTATTAGGCCCCCCTACCCAAGCCGCGCTTTTTCTCGCTACCGCTCGTAAGCCATCCAGATATTACAAATTTCAAGATGTTATTAGAGTCATATTTGATTATACGATATATGACAATAAATACGATGTTGATATAAACATGTATATATATGAATATAAAATGACAATAAACAAAAGTTGCATTTAAATAGTTTAGTACATAAACATGACAATGATATAAAAAACATGTGTTTGCTAAACATACATCGCATGAGTTCAAGTGTCAATGTCTCGATTCGTAATCATCTTCAGATACGTGTTGCAGATTCATAACCATCATCCGCTTCAGATTCTCGTGGTCGATTCACCAATAACTCTTCCTCCTCAAGATCAATGTCATCCGACACAAGTATCGACTCAGATCTAATTCATGTGGTTCATCTCCACCATCTAATCGGATTACTTCATTGTCGCCCTCCACATTTATTATAGTCCCACTATGAAGCATCCGCTTCGTAAATCTCCCCATCAACTAATTCTACACGACTACACGCTACGGAGTATAAATTACAACTTGCCAATCAGAGGCGGCCTATCCCTTTTCCTAACAGACTAGGAGTGTAGTATACTTCAGATCGCTTTGAGTTGGTAAAACAAACGGCTCGTTGGAGTACGCAGACTCATGGAGGTCAATATCGACGATTCCATGTCTCACAACACGATCCCTTTTTCTCAATCAAACCAACCAAGACTTGAACAAGTGAATATGACTTCAGACGCGCTCTCTCAGACGACAACTCTACGATTTCCTCCAACTCCCCATAAAAGGCACGACCAAGCTCATCAGAATAATCTCCTCGACACACACCCGTAGTTCATTGTTCTTTTTACCGCTACCATATGCCTTTTGTGTGAAATTCACAACCATTTATTTTGTAACCATCATCATACCGACTTGATCCTTGTTCGTCCCATAGCTAGGACTTCAGACATTAAATTTAATCGCTGATCCTCACCAAAGCCTACAAAAACTCCATCTTATTAAATGAAGTCATAGTTAATATATGAAGTATATATATATATATATATACACTACGTGCTTAAAATTGAACTTACTTTGTCCTTTAGCCAAAGTGCAAAGTTTTTATCCCGATTGATTTGAATATCTTTATCGCTTATGCTTGCAGATGCTTCACTTTTAACTCACATCGCATAATCTATACCATGTTATAAACATTAACATATTAGAATAAATTTTTAACTTAAAAGATAAAATATCAAGTTTATATGTGTACCTCACAAATTGGCCAATCTCCTCACAATCGAGAAGAAGAATGGGTAAGTACGTACACATGATGTAATTTTTGCTCAGAGAGGAATACGCGCTTCCCTTTTCCATAAGCTACCGAGGGACCAAATACAGAGAGTCCACCATTTAGTTCAACATTTCCCCATCATCATGTCTCGACACTGATTGGCCTTTCACAAGACTTCATCCGAAAATAGTCCGAGACAAACGAGATATCTCATCAAAATCAGATGCCTCGTGATATCGAACCCCTCGACATAAGCTCTATTCTTCACCTTCCTCTTAAGGTTTCCCATCACCTCTCGAAAGGGTACATCCATCTATATTGAACTCGACCCCAACACGAGCTTCATAGGAAGATGGATTTGCAAATGCTCCATGGAGTCAAAAAAACCAGTGGGAATATTTTTTCCAGCTTTACACGTGATCTCTATGATGTTCTTCTCAAGTACAAACATGTCCTTCTCATTCAATGATTTTGAACACAAGTCTTTGAAGAAACGACTAAGATCCGCCAAAGCATCCCATATTGGTTTATCAAGCAGATCCCAAATGCTATAGTAATGAGTCTCTCCATGAACACACGATACCATGACTCTTCATCCCTTGCAATTTCCCCACCAGAACACACCTTGCAATGTTCGACGATATCCATCCGGGTAGTTTCAGAGACTTAACCCATGTGCACACATCTTCAACTTTCTTTTTGGACAATGTGTACCTTCAGATGCGGTTTGACAATCTTACCATTAGAGATTCATAAAGTTCTAATCCAGACGCTTATAAATATCTTTCATGTCCAAACGTGCCTTTATCGTTATCTTTTGTCTTCCCCGTAATATTCATCACAAGTTGTTAAACACATTGTCAAACACATTCTTCTCAATATGCATCACATCTAGATTATGATTTAATCAAATTTGTAGACCAATAAGGCAATTCCCAAAAGATGCTTCTCCGAACCCAAGCTTATGAGATTCACCAAACCCATTGATTATGTTTGTCGATCAACCTTACCAAATGGGATAACCTAATCTCATCACACGATCTCGGATCTCCGCTCCCGACAATCGCGGCAAGGTGCATATCATTATCTACTTTTCCTTTCCTCAAGTGTTCTCTATTTCTTCAAACGGGTGATCTACCCAGAAGAACCGACGACGATGACAAACCAAACCAACAAGGCTTTCGACCTTTTGATAGATTAAACGACTTTCAGATGCTCCATACAATACGGACAAGCCAACTTCCCGTAGGTACTCCATCCACCTAACATACCATAAGTCGGGAAGTCACTTATAGTCCACATAACCACCGCCTCTAAGGTTGAAATTTGTTTTCGCTGCAACATCCCAAGTCTCAGACTCCATCCTCCCACAATACCTTTAACTCGCCTATAAGAGGTCTCAAGTAAACATCTAAGTTCTTTCCAGACTCTTAGGACCGTGAATCACGAAGTGAAAGAAATAAGTACGGTCGTTTCATACACATCCAAGGAGGCAAGTCAGATTTGAGTAACAATCACAAAGCCAACATGAGTACGGAATAAAATTTGAGTGGCCAAACGGATTGAAAACCATCGGTGGACAATCCAAGCCTCACATTTCTAGGTTCCAATGCAAATTGTGGATGTGCTAAGTTGAAATCTTTCCAAGCCCCGCCCATCTCATGGATGATTTAGTTCTCCATCTTTAATCGGAGATTTCGTGATGCCAACTCATATGTTCAAATTGATCTTGAAGACATGTACAATCTTTTTTTTAGTCGATGTGTTATTGGAAAATACCTTAGAATCTTAAACCAGATACTTGATTTTTTTGTAGTCACACCTCTTTATTAGGCCTAAACCGATCATGACCGCAAAACGCACCTTATCATCTTGTCATTTTCCTTATAAAACAACATGCGTCGTTGGGACACGATCGATCTTTTGGTATCCAAGACCCAACTTCTTCACCATTTTCTTACAAAAGTAATAGTTACTGTGTAATTTCTCACCGTCAGCAACATACTCTTAATTGCCTTCAAGAGCGACTCAAAACACTCATGGCTCATGTTGTGATCATTTTGATGTTAAGTAATGTCGCCATCGCAGCATAATGTAGTGTGTTTGGTGCAACCATGCCACAATGGCTTGCTACCCTCGCCTAACAACTTAAAGAAGTCTTTGGCATCGTAATTCATAGTTGCTTGCTCTCGCTTTGCTCCCAATCAAAATCGCCCCGCAATATCATGGACCATTTCATTCATTCATACGATGAGTACTATCGCCCTAATTGTGTACTGTGTGTGATGCCACCATCTCTTCTCTCGCCCATGTGCCCACCAAAGATTCTTCGTAATTTCTCATGAACCCGTAAACAAGTAAATGATAGTTTACCATGTCTCGCCCATATAATTTACATTTTTACACTTTAAACATGGACATCGATTTCGCGATTTACCATTCATACATTCGGGTGACTATATATGATACTCAAAAAAACACTTGGCAACCAAATTCTAAATTCAATCAGAAGACCTATCCGGGTACTTGACTTTCGTCGTACATCCAACTACTGGCCTCAATAGAGGTCCATGATTCCACTGCATCTATATACTACGTATAACATTATAAATGTTAACATACGACTTGAGCATACTTATAACCATACGACTTGAGCATACTTGTAAGCATGCATATGATTAACATTTAAGCATACTTCTAAGCATACGACTTAAGCATACTTGTAACCATATGACTTGAGCATACTTGTAAGCATATGATTAACATGTTTGAGTATCTTGGAGATTCATTCATATCAACTAGTGTGCTAAGGCGCCTAACATGTTTTAAGATTATACCCCTCACGGTCCATTTCTATAATCTTTTATGTTTTGGGATAGTCACAACATGATTGAACACAATGAACACATAATGATAATATCAGAAATGATAACAATTGAAAAGTTTCATTGAACAATACCCTAAGATTCCTAATCGCTAAAATATTCCCAATGCTTCCTTCCAATATCTATTTGAACAATACCCTGAAATCAAACTATTCCAATCTAGCATACATATCAATCAAAACATTACCAATAAGCTAATTTCTATATATAGAACAAATAACACAATCAATGTAACCAATTCCATAACAACCAAGCTTGGCTTGGCCCTCGTGAGGCTTGGCTAAGTCAAGGCGTAGCCTCGTGGCCTCATGCCCCAAGCCCAGCCCATCCGCCTAACATCCCCTTAATAGGCTCTAATGGATCACCAATAGGCTCGTTAATAGTATAAATGTTCGCAAATAACCCGACCTAATAAAAAAAATTTCGCCAGAGTCTCCCCATTAATATGGATTCAACCACACGCATTTACTCAAGCATGTATATAAGGTCATTTCTAGGAACACAAGACATAAACCAACAAATTCCATATGAGATACCATAGAATTGGATGGAAATTATGAACTTATCGAATCCCTATGCTCATAAAAAGAATTACTATCCGCAAAACAGCTTTTAATCTAGAGATTTACTACAAAAGAGTTTTGCGGTATCCACAAAGACGTGAGGATCAAACTTGTAAACTTTGAAACCCAATCATTTTTCGTGGGAGCAATTATTCACGCTTTTGATTCACATTATGATGTCAATGTCAAGTTCTCTACCACAAATGATTTTTTTCACAACGACCAATATAATTGGTTAAACTACAAACATAAACATGGGATTCATTTAGTCTATATCATGTGCATGACTTCCTATAATAACCAAATCGTTACTACCTCTATTGCACAAAAAGAATCCCAAAATATAAATTTTATACTAACTACAATCTAATACATTCATATCCATTTTATCAATTTTGAACATCAAGATTTCACAAAAATCGACTTTAGAAAGTCAAAATGGGACTCTTTAGAAAGTATAAAAGTATAGTTCAAGTATGCCTTAAAATCCGTGCCAAAAATAGATCTCAAAAGCTATGACATGCAAAGTGGTACCGAGGGAGTATAATAAAACAAGTAAAATTAGTCCCACATTCATTATAGTAACATACACCCAAAATTTATACTTTGGTGTAATTGTGAATTACCATCATTTGTGAATCCTCCCCTCTCATCTAGAAAATTAACAAAATCAAATTACCCAAAGTATCGCAGATTACCCAAATAAATTTTACTCTAATCAAAACTTATAAACCAAACATAATCATATTACCCAAATCGACTTCAAATACTAATAAAATCATAATCATATTACTCAAACATAATCAAATCCATATATATCAATCTAATGCATATATAATAAAATTCATATTCAATATGAAACATTATACATTGAAATCAATACCTCAAGGTGGTAAGGCGGTGGGTAGGCTTCGGTTGCAATAAAACATGGCAAGTGGCTTCTCTCCGCATGCGTGACCTTCCCTTCTCTTCTTCCCCTTCTCCCTCTTCTCCTTTTCTTTCTCCTTTTTTTTCTTCTTCGTTCACCATCGTCGAGCGAGGTGTGGTCGATAGATTAAAAGAATCAATGATCGATAATAGCGACCGCATGCGTCACGAATATTTAATGATGTGGAGTTTCAATGACCGATTTTGTCACGATAGTGAGAGGTCGCAAAAAATAAGGCGCCAACATTTCCACCAATTTTTAAAGTGAAATTGTAGTAATGACCACTTAGCTTAATCAGATGCGGTCATCGCTAAAATATAACAACGATTACATTTCCTTGCGGTTTAAATGGCGGTCACGATTATATATATCATGACCGGATGTGCGGTCGCTGATATTGTTGGTCGCTGTTAGAGCATTTTCTTGTAGTGCCTTCCTAATCCAATTAGGAATAAATGAGAGTACTTATATTAAATTAATTCCTAAACTCTTTTAGAAATTAAAATAATAATAATTGTAATAATATTAATAAGACTCCTCTTATTAATTTATATTTAATATTTCTAAAATATTAAATAATAAATATTAAGCTATTTAATTTATTCTATCACCATAGATTAAATTAAATATACTTAAATATATTATTACGATTATGCCATTAACTTCTTAAATAATTATTCTTCCTTTTATGGTGTGACCCTTTAGGTTCTCCATATTAAACCTGGGTTGTGAATAAATCAATTAGAACAATTCTAATCTTATTTAAATAAATAAATTAATCAATTAATTTATTTAAATAAATAATATTTATTCTACAATAAGGATAAGCCTCCTAGCAATCAACGACTTTCCGGATAATATAGATTTCAACATTAATCATTAAAGAACCTTTGAGTAAATAGTTACCGTGACAATTCAATCCTTCCACCATACAATGTCCCAATTAAATATAAGACGTGGAATTATTGTCAAGTCTTATTTTATTTAATTATATGTATTTCGACTCTTAAATGCACAACTCAAATAATGCAAATTAGAAACTCCTTTCTAATTTCATTCATTATAACCGCCAAGGACTCACTGGGTTGTCATTTATCGAATCACATAGGACATTTCTCTTCTTTATTAGAAGTGGTAGATTCTTTATTGATCATACATTATCTCCATGTACAACTTATTATACCCAAGCATACCCTTTGATATACCCTAAGGGTCTTAAGGAATAAGTCAAAGTATAACTCATCATACACAAGATACTATGATGATCTCAAGTCCAAGGATTACTTGTACTACTATCACTACAGAATTCCTATCGACAGCAAATAAAACTCCATTAGGTATTCCTTAGCGAGCCAACGCTCAAAGTGAACTTATTCTCTAATAAGCACCTACATACTTGCTTTAGTGTCTCCACACAAATGATCATGAGATCAATCATCCTCATCCAATGAGCAAGCAACGTATGTACCAATCTATCCGGATTCACTAATCCCCAATTTAGTAATCCAATGATTGGAAACTATTTTAGTTTTAAGCTTTCGAGAATTTAGATCTCATTAGAATGATCATCATCATTATTCTAAAAGCATTGCTTAAAACTATGGGTTTATCACATATTATAAAACAAAGATCATGTAGATAATTAAAAGCCTTTAATAAATTAATACTTTTTATTAATAAATGAATAAGATTGTTACAAAGTATATGCTTTATCATCAAACATGATTGGCTTGTGTGCATACTACTTTCAATCTCCCACTTGCACTAAAGCCAATCGTCATGGTAACTCATACTCTTCTTCTCTAAGTGACGATTATCCCGCCGTTGGATAAGCTTTTAGTTAATGGATATGTAATGTTGTTCTTGAGAGTCCACTATCTCTATAGTGATTTCCCATCTTCAATGATTCTAATAATCAATTGAAAGTGCCACAACACATGTTTAGATCCAAGATGAGACTTAGGAACCATTCCTAGTTCGTAATGAACTTTTAATCCAAACAATCAACTTGCATAGCCTTCATTTATAGCTATATACTTTGTCTTTATCACTAAACCAAAGAACTCTTTCTTTGTTTGGAACCTTTCCAATTCATCGCACCCTTTGTTCAAGGTAACCCTTTACCTTAAAGTGGATTTTTCATCATCTTGGTGCGTCTCGAAAAACTTGAGTTTGTTAAGCCCTCTAGTTTTAATTTAGACCCACCATGAATATGATCACATCCTTAGTGCTGGTTAAGAACTTTAAGATGTTTTTCACTGTCTTATAGTGATCTTCTCCAGAATATGACCGATCAACATCAGGTCTCGTATATTTCATTGCATACATGATTGTCATTCATGCGATCTCTCTTCTTTGGAGTCTATGGGGACTATTAAGAGAGATACACTCCATGGCTCATCAACATGAGACATCTCTTGGAGTTTGCCATGCTAAACGACTTTAGCATCAAATGAATATACGTTCCTTGGGTTAAGTCGAGCATCCTGTTGTATCTATCTATATAGATTTTATCCCCAATTAAGATACTCTTCCCAAACCATTCATGGAGGAATGTTTAGACAACTTTATCTTTACTGATTGTAGCATTAGTATGTCATTCCTTATCCGTAGTATATCAACATATAATATTAGGAATGTCACGATGCTCCCCATCGACCCTTTTGTACACACACTAGAACTCTTACCTCATCGTATGTAACTGGATCATCATCTTCTATGATGTGTACCTCATCATCATCATCCATGATGAATCCATACCTCCCAGGTATCTTCGGTACTATTCCAGATTTACAATTCAGTTGTGGTACAATAGGTCTATCTACAGGTTCCCCTTATTTGACTTATAGTATTTTGTGGTTCTTGAACTCTTCAAGATCTATTATCCTCCCACTAGCCCTTTCAATGATAAACACCTTTATCTTAGAAGGTAGTGTGTTTCGCAACAAACACCTTTTGCTAAGTAGGATTATAGAACACATACCCTAAACTTACTTTAGGATGTCCCACAAATTGTACTTGTCAAATCTTGTCTCAAGCTTATACTTTGAAACCTTTTCACATAAGTTGGACAACCCCTTATCTTAACATACTTAAGATTAGGAATCCTCCCTGTCCATAACTTTTATGGAGTCTTGGGGCCGGATTTTGAGATTACCATTTTCGTAGATATGCAGCCATTTCTAGGACATTATCCCAGAAGGATACTGGAATGTCAGTAAAATCATTATGGACCGCACCATGTCCAACAAGGTACGATTTTTCATTCAGATACATCAATCAATTATTGCATATCAGGATGTGTCCATTATGAGAAAACTATTTGAGATGATCTAGAAACTTATTTCACAAGTATTTATCCCTTGATCTAATCAAAGAATCTTAATACTTTGCCAATTTGTTTCACTTCTGAATTCTTTGAACCTTTCAAATAATTCACACTTGTATTTTAGCAAATACACACATTCAACTCTTTGAATGATCATCTCCTTTTCTTATACTAATTTGTTCAATATGCAAAATTATTTTCATGTAAGTCAAGTATACAAAATTTATTAAGTAATATTCCAGTTCTATATAAAATATTATTATTATAAATAGAACAACAATTGTTCTTAATTATAATACCAAAGTTTTCATTGTCCAACAATAAAATGGAAATAATATTTTTAACAAGAACTGGAATACAATAACAACTTATTGACTTAATAGATTTGCCCGTAGGCATTGCTAAACTATAAGTTTCCATAGCTAATGCAGCAACCTTTGCTTCATTTTGCACACATAGGATTACTTATCTTTGTTTAACTTTCTACTTCTGCATGGTCCCTTCATAAATCTATATTTATGATAACCAAAGTCGGTATCCAATACCCAAGTAGAACCTTGACTTAAAGAAAAATTTATTTCAATCATGAACAAAAACTGTATTGTAACCGAAACTTCACTAAGCTTCTTTGGTTAGCCTCTCGCAAGATTCTTCTGCGATTTCTTTCAAATGTCCATGCTATTGTAGTAGTAGAAGCAAACTCCTTTGCTATCCATATCAGTTTTGTTCTTATTATCCTTTGTTTATGCCTTTCTATATACCTTCTTTGAATCGTTCTTCTTTTCAGAAGATCCTTTGGCCCCTACCAGTAAGACTTGATCTTTCTTGGTTGGAAAGTGACTCTCATCATTTTTCAATATGTTAAGCAAATCAAATGAAGGCGATATCTAGCTTGTTTATATGAAAAATTCACAACAATTGTGAAAGGAGTCCAGGAGTGAGTGCAAGATCAAATCTTGGCTCAACTATCCATCCATGACAAAACTTGTTGTCCTAATTGATCAATCAAATTGATTATGTTAAGAACTTTTTATGCGCATTATATAGTGCCATTGGCCATTCTAGATCGGAAGAGCTCCTTAGATATCTCGATATCTATCACCCTACTTTCCTCACCATTAACTACTTGATGTGCGGGAATATAGTAGGAGTATCCATAGTTTCACGTCGACGTCAAGCTTGTTACTCATGGATACGAGCATGATGCATCGAGCCAACTTTGCATCATCTTGCCACTTTCTAAAAGTAGCAATCTCTTCCTCAGAGGCATTGTCTGCAACCATTGCAGGGATAGGCGTATTAAGGACATAAGATAGCTTTTCACCTATGAGAACTATTCTTAAATTCCTTAACCAATCTCAGTTTAATCTTGGCCCGATTAATTTAGCATCTAATATGCTTTCGCAGATGATAGTAATTTAGACATTGTAAAATTTCGTAAATGAATTTGTAATTAACAACATTTTAACATACATTCTTTTATTAATTACCAAAATAAATTAGGTCTTGTTTTAAATTGGTATCTCCCACTATTTTCTTCAAACTATATTACCCTCACTTATATAGTTGGGCAAAATCTAATTAAAGATTTGCTAGTGAGAATAAGGATCCCATTTCAAATGTATATAGCCTTGTGGTGACACAACAAACTATATATAAATAAATAGGTAGACAACTTTTGTCAATTACATCAACTATGCAACTCCTCAGATTTTGCCTCTTAGATTATTTTGATCAAGTGGTGGCACATCCGAATCAAAATTATCCAAGTTAAGTCCAACCTAGCACTCCATATATTCAAAAAGAAAAATATCATCCTTGTGGTTACACAACAAAACAATATTGTTCAATTTTCTTTATAAGCATCAAATGTGATAAATTAACATCTTAAATACTTAATACTTGCCTTGTGGTGACACAACAAACTCATATTAAATATTTAATACTCTATTAATTTTATCATGCTAGAAGGCGACGTTAGATATTCCAAATATCTTTGAACACTTAGGACTTAATATAAAATTGAGGGGTTTGTTATTAATTTGTCTCATCTTGTTTAGCGCGCATGCACACATATATATATAAAATACGCGTCATATTAATAAACATGTGAAACATGTTTGCATAATATATAATATATATAGTATAAGCATGCACATATAGAATACTATATTCTACCCAGATTGATTATGGACTTTTATTCTAGTTTGGTTCACTAGAGTCACCAAGTGAACCAAAAGGTCAAACCCTAGGGGTGCAAGAATTAATATTTAAATATAACAATTACATTTAAACCCGGGCTCCATTACAAACGGGTCTTCAAGCGCTCCTTGCTCCTTGATCTCTAATTCTTCAAAATTAATTCTAACTATTCCTATTACAAAACTATTTAAAATAAATAGAAACCTTGATCAGCAGTCAAGGGGAAGTACATAGGAGGAGATAGAATTTACATTAAGAAAAATTAGAGAAGACGAGGTACGCAGACCCCATTTAATAAAACCCATACATTCATGCATCCAACTAAAATAAAATCCAATCGCATTGGTCAATAGTCCATAATCAATCCCATTTATTATCATACACATCACCATATGCATCAATAAATAACATTCATCTCATGAATAATAAACATTTAATATATATATTGATATCATTTAATGGGCAAATTTAGTTAGTATAAAATCTATTTTTGAATCAAAATAAACTCCTTTATTTTAATCCAAATTTAAATCAAAATAAAACTATTTTATTTTAATTTATCCAATTTTGAATAAAATAAACTATTTTATTTTAATCAAAATTTTAATCAAAATAAACTCCTTTATTTTAATTAATTATGAAATCCAATTCCATGTAATAAAAAATAAAAAATCTTTAATTAAAATAAACTCTTTTATTTTAATTAATTATGGAATCCAATTCCATGTAAAAAAAAATATTAAAGAAAACACGGATTATCTTTCTTATTCACAAATAAACTCCTTTATTTTGAATAATATGAAATCTTATTTCATATTTAAATAAACTCCTTTATTTAAGGAAACATGAATTTTCTTTCCTATTCACAAATAAACTCTTTTATTTTGAATAATATGAAATCTTATTTCATATCTAAACAAACTCCTTTATTTAAGGAAAGATGGATTTACTTCCCTATTCACAAATAAACTCCTTTATTTTAGGAAAAATAAAATTCAATTTCAACTCCAATTAGTTATTATGGAATCCAATTCCAACTCTAATTAGTTAGCATGAAATTTAATTTTAAAATTAAAATAAATCTTTTATTTTAATATTAAAATAAACCTTTTATTTTAAGATTAAAATAAACCTTTTATTTTAATTATAAAATTATTAAAATTAAAATAAAACTTTATATTTTAATATTAAAATAAACCTTTTATTTTAAAATTAAAATAAACTTTTATTTTAATTATATAATAATTAAGAATATATATATAACTATTATATATATATAATAATTAAGAATATATATATAACTATTATATATATATATATATATCCGTGTACCTTCCGTATATATAAAAAAAAAAATCACTGCTTAATTCAAAACCCATAAAGTTAATTTCACGCTTTTTGAAAGTCATATTCATCGCATCGGAAATCAAGAACAAAACATACATGAATAACGATGTAACTATTATTACCTGTTGCAGCACGGATTTCGAGGCTGTTATTTCAAAAAAAAAAATTCAAAATTCTGCTGCCGGTTATTTCCATGATTGCCTTCTCGATTTCCGTGCATATATATCATATATATATATAATCATTAGATAATCATTAGATTATTGCTTTGAAAACCGTGAATTCCTGCTTGATTTGCGTGCCAATCATGGCCACTAAATTTCCGTGCCCAGCTGGTTTGATTTTCATATATAGCAACGGATACTTTTTTTTTTTTTTTTTAAATAAATCATATACAATAAATTATGCCCAATTAAATTGTTCTAAACACATATCAATATACAAATTAAATCTGAACAATTAATAATTTGCATAAAGGTTTGGCTCTGATGCCACTGTTAGGTTTGTAATATTCATGAAAGCAATCAAATTGCAAAATTAATGCGGAAGCGTGTAAAATCAGAGTTTAAAAATTTTACAAACCATATACCCGGATCACCCTTTATGCATAATTATTAATTAAACGAAAAGATAAAGAATAAATCATACCCTTGAAGATCGAGCTTCCCAGGTACAAGTTCACCTCCAAATCCTTTCGCGTTCAATCTTGAATCCACCGGGTTTGGTTCCTTCCTTTGATCAACGTTAGCCACCCAAATGTTTGGCCTCTAGAGGTGATCCACCAAGGAAGAAGAAAATTCAAGAAGAAGGGTGGTTGGCTAAACCCTAGTTTTTTTATCTCTATAGAAAGGGTGTACTCTCCCAACAATTGGAATTATTACGTATGTTGAAAAAAGTCAACAACCCATACCACCCATAATAAGACTCCTCTTATTTATAGATGTGGGCAACCCATCTTAACAATTAAGGAATTGGGTTTTATTTAATTAATTAAATTCTTTTAATTAATTAAGCTCCCTAATCTTATTAGGGATAATTAATTAAACTCCTTTAATTAATTTTCCTTCCTAATCCAATTAGGAATAAATGAGAGTACTTATATTAAATTAATTCCTAAACTCTTTTAGAAATTAAAATAATAATAATTGTAATAATATTAATAAGACTCCTCTTATTAATTTATATTTAATATTTCTAAAATATTAAATAATAAATATTAAGCTATTTAATTTATTCTATCACCATAGATTAAATTAAATATACTTAACATATTATTACGATTATGCCATTAACTTCTTAAATAATTATTCTTCCTTTTATGGTGTGACCCTTTAGGTTCTCCATATTAAAGCTGGTTGTGAATAAATCAATTAGAACAATTCTAATCTTATTTAAATAAATAAATTAATCAATTAATTTATTTAAATAAATAATATTTATTCTACAATAGGGATAAGCCTCCCCTAGATCATCAACGACTTTCCGGATAATATAGATTTCAACATTAATCATTAAAGAACCTTTGAGTAAATAGTTCTGTGACAATTCAATCCTTCCACCATCTGATGTCCCAATTAAATATAAGGCATGGAATTCTTCGTCAAGTCTTATTTTATTTAATTATATGTATTTTGACTCTTAAATGCACAACTCAAATAATGCAAATTAGAAACTCCTTTCTAATTTCATTACGCCTTCGCCAAGGACTCTTTGGGTTGTCATTTATCGAATCACATAGGACATTTCTCTTCTTTTATTAGAAGTGGTAGATTCTTTATTGATCATACATTATCTCCATGTACAACTTATTATACCCAAGCATACCCTTTGATATACCCTAAGGGTCTTAAGGAATAAGTCAAAGTATAACTCATCATACACAAGATACTATGATGATCTCAAGTCCAAGGATTACTTGTACTACTATCACTACTGAGAATTCCTATTGACAGCAAATAAAACTCCATTAGGTATTCCTTAGCGAGCCAATGCGTTCGGTGAACTTATTCTCTAATAAGCACCACATACTTGCTTTAGTGTCTCCACACAAATGATCGTGAGATCAATCATCCTCATCCAATGAGCAAGCAACGTATGTACCAATCTATCCGGATTCACTAATCCCCAATTTAGTAATCCAATGATTGGGAACTATTTTAGTTTTAAGCTTTCTGAGAATTTAGATCTCATTAGAATGATCATCATCATTATTCTAAAAGCATTGCTTAAAACTATGGGTTTATCACATATTATAAAACAGCATCATGTAGATAATTAAAAGCCTTTAATAAATTAATACTTTTTATTAATAAATGAATAAGATTGTTACAAAGTATATGCTTTATCATCAAACATGATTGCCTTGTGTGCATACTACTTTCACTATCCTTGAGCTTGAGGTTCCACCTCGTCATACTACTGTGCCTAGATTCCTTCCGGCTATTTAGGTATCTGTTCCAGACTTGTTGGGTACCGACTTGACCCGTCATCCATCCGTTCACTTATATACAAATGAGGTATTAGAATTTTCATATTGATTTACTTTAATCCTCCATTTTTACCAACAATCGGTTTTTAACCTTAATGTCGTGTAGGTTCTAGAGTTTACCTAGCCCAGGGGTAAATGGTTTAGTGTGTAATCCTCAGATTGGTCGCCTATGTCGATTTATCTGCGTAATGAGTAGATTCATGGGGTTTTTAGGACTTCTTTACCATTGCCCCTCGTCGTTGCCCTTGGTGTTATCTCTGAGTTTTTTTGGATAGGTGGTTTCATAAGAGCTAGTTCCTTTATCTCTTAGACTGTGAGGTTATGATGATGAAAGTAGTATGCACACAAGCCAATCATGTTTGATGATAAAGCATATACTTTGTAACAATCTTATTCATTTATTAATAAAAAGTATTAATTTATTAAAGACTTTTAATTATCTACATGATGTCGTTTTTTATAATATGTGATAAACCCATAGTTTTAAGCAATGCTTTTAGAATAATGATGATGATCATTCTAATGAGATCTAAATTTTAGAAAGCTTAAAACTAAAATAGTTCCCAATCGCTGGATTACTAAATCGGGAATTAGTGAATCCTGATAGATTGGTATATACGTTGCTTGCTTCATCGATGAGGATGATTGATCTCATGATCATTTGTGTGGAGACACTAAAGCAAGTATGTAGGTACTTATTAGAGAATAAGTTCATCGAACGTGGCTCGCTAAGGAATACCTAATGGAGTTTTACTTGCCTCGTCAATAGAATTCTCGTAGTGATAGTAAGACAAGTGATCCTCGACTTGAGATCGCCATAGATCTTGTGTATGATGAATTATACTTTGACTTATTCCTTAAGACCCTTAGGGTATATCAAAGGGTATGTTTGGGTATAATAAGTTGTGCATGGAGATAATGTATAATCAATAAAGAATCTACCGCTTCTAGTAAAAGAAGAAAAATGTCCTATATGATTCGATAAATGACATCCAAGTAGTCCTTGGCCAAGGCAGAATGAAATTAGAAAGGAGTTTCTAATTTGCATTATTTGGAGTTGTCCATTTAAGAGTCGAAATATATATAATTAAATAAAATAAGACTTCGAAGAATTTCAATGTCTTATATTTAATTGGGACATCAGATGGTGGAAGGATTGAATTGTATGGTAACTATTTATTCAAAGGTTCTTTTATGATTAATGTTGAAATCTATATTATCTGGAAAGTCGTTGATCTCTAGGGAGGCTTATCCCTATTGTAGAATAAATATTATTTATTTAAATAAATTAATATTTTAATTTGTTTATTTAAATAAGATTAGAATTGTTCTAATTAATTTATTCACAACCGGCTTAATATGGAGAACCTAAAGGGTCACACCATAAAAAGAAAGAATAATTATTTAAAAGTTAATGGCATAATCGTAATAATAAGTGTTAAGTATATTTAATTTAATCTATGGTGATAGAATAAATTAAATAGCTTAATATTTATTATTTAATATTTTGGAAATATTAAATATAAATTAATAAGAGGAGTCTTATTATTATTATTACTATTATTATTATTATTTAATTCTTAAAGGAGTTTGGGAATTAATTAATAAAAGTACTCTCATATATCCTAATTAGATTAGGAGGCTAATTAATTAAAAGAGTTTAATTAATTATCTCTAATAAGATTAGGGAGCTTAATTAATTAAAGGAATTTAATTAATTAAAATAAAACCCAATTCTTTAATTGTTAAGGAGGGTTTCCTACATCTATAAATAAGAGGAGTTTTATTATAGGTGAAGGGGTTAGAGTTGTTGTTGACTTTTTGACAACATACATAATTCTAATAGTTGGGAGAGTACGTCCTTTTCTATGAGAGATAGAAAATTAGGGTTTTGCCAAATACCCATCTTCTTGAATCTTTATTCTTTCTTGGTGGATCACCTCTAGAGGCCAAACACTTGGGTGGCTAACGTTGATCAAAGGAAAGAACCAAACCCGGTGGATTCAAGTTGAACTCGAAAAGGATTGGAGGTGAACTTGTACCTGAGGAAGCTCGAATCTTCAAGGGTATGATTCTTGTTCTTCATATTTTTTTCATTTAATTAATAATTGTGCATAAAGGATGATCCGGGTATATGGTTTGTAAAATTTTAAAGTCTGACTTTTACACGTTTCCGCTTATTTTATGCAATTTGATTGCGTTCATGAATATTACGAACCTAACAGTGACATCAGAGTCAAACCTTTATGCGAATTACTCCCTCTGTCCCAAATTAATTGCTTAGTTTTGATTTTTTAAAGTCAAATTGACCATTTTTAAAACTAATATTTTTACTATTTTTGTTAAATATAGGTGAAGAGATTATAACCAAAAGAAAGTATATACAATTTATTACTAACCCAAATTTTTATAATTTTAGAAATATATTTATATATGCTTAATTATTAATTCTAAAAATAGTCAATTTGACTTTAAAAGGTCAAAATTGAGCAATTAATTTGGGACGGAGGGAGTATTAATTATTTTAATTTAATATGTATATTAATATGTGTTTAGAATAATTTAATTCGGCATAATTTCGTTGTATAAAATTTTATTAAGAAAAAACGAAAAAGCATGTGATATACCGCGGACTGAATTTCATTTTTTTGGCTGTGATTCGCGGGAAAAGGAATGCTAATAATCGCGTGGGTGGTTGAATCTGTAAGTGGTGTCCCATTAATTAATTCCGTACATATACTAAATATATATATATATATATATATATATATATATATATATATTGAATATATACTCCTAGTAAGTTTTATTAGTTGGTGGCACAAAGCATTCACGTGGTACAGTATTACTTTTTGAAGGATCACATGAATATGATTTCTAATATTATATATATAACATATATATATTATTTATATATATAATATATATTTTAATGATTTTATAATTAAAATTAGATTTCATGCTAACTAATTGGAGTTAAATTGGATTCCATTTTTCTTTAAATAAAGGAGTTTGTTTAGATATAAAATAAGATTTCATATTATTCAAAATAAAAGAGTTTATTTGGGAATAGGAAAGAGAATCCTAATTTCCTTAAATAAAGGAGTTTATTTAGATATGAAATAAGATTTCATATTATTCAAAATAAAATAGTTTATTTGTGAATAGGAAAGATAATTCGTGTTTCCTTTAATAAAGGAGTTTTTTTTTACATGGAATTGGATTCCATAATTAATTAAAATAAAGGAGTTTATTTTAATTAAAGATTTTGATTAAAATAAAATTATTTATTTTATTCAAAATTGGATAAATTAAAATAAAATAGGTTTATTTTGATTTAAATTTGGATTAAAATAAAGGAGTTTATTTTGATTCAAAATTAGATTTTATGCTAACTAAATTTGCCCATTAAATAATATCAATATATATATATATATATTAAATGTTTATTATTCATGAGATGAATGTTATTTATTGATGCATATGGTGATGTGTATGATAATAAATGAGATTGATTATGGACTATTGACCAATGTGATTGAATTTTATTTTAGTTGGATGCATGAATGTATGAGTTTTATTAAATGGGGTCTGCCTACCTCGTATTCTCTAAATTTTTCTTAATGTAAATTATATCCTCTTCCTATGTACTTCCCCTTGACTGCTGATCAAGGTTTTTATTTATTTTAAATAGTTTTGTAATAGGAATAGTTAGAATTAATTTTGAAGAATTGGAGATCAAGGAGCAAGGAGCACTTGAAGATCCGTTTATAATGGAGCCCGGGTTTAAATGTAATAGTTATATTTAAATATTAAATTCGCACCCTAGAGTTTGACCTTTTGGTTCACTTGGTGGCTCTAGTGAACCAAACTAGAATAAAAGTTCATAATCAATCCGGATAAAATATAGTATTCTATATGTGCATGCTTATACTATATATATATATTATATATTATGCAAACATGCTTCGCATGTTAATTAATATGACGCGTATTTTACATATATATGTGTGCATGCGCGCTAAACAAGATGAGACAAATTGATAACAAACCCATCAAATATTTTATATTAAGTTGTAACGTTCAAAGATATTTGGAATATCGAACGTCGCCTTCTAGCATGGTAAAACAATAGAGTATTAAATATTTAATATGAGTTTGTTGTGCACACACAAGGCAAGTATTAAATATTTAAGATATTGTTTTTATCACATTTAATGCTTATAAATAGATCGAATAATCTTTGTTTTGTTGTGCACACACAAGGATGATTTTCTTTTGAATATATGGAAGTGCTAGTATGATTTAACTTAGATCATTTTAGTTCGGATGTGCACACACATGACCATTATGATCTAAGAGGCAAAATACAAGGAGTTACATAGTTGATGTAATTGACAAGAGTTGTCTACCTATTTATTTATATATAGTTTGTTGTGCACACACAAGGCTATATACATTTGAAATGGGATTCTTATTCTCTCTAGCAAATCTTTAATTAGATTTTGCCGAACTATATAAGTGAGGGCAATATAGTTTGAAGAAAATAGTGGGAGATACCAATTTAAAATAAGACCTAATTTATTTTGGTAATTAATAAAAGAATGTATGCTAAAATTGTAAGACCCCAACTTTTATAAATAAAGATGAATTTTCTATAAATATTAATTTTTAATATTATGGAGTAAATTTGATATAATATTATAGTTGTGGGTAATATTTATAAATTTTGCAAAGTAAGCAAGTTGTTATAAAATATTCGTTTGTTCGGGGAATATTCTTTTTGTCGGGGAATATTCGCACGACTCAAGACAATCATTAGTAGACCCCTACAACGGAATTATCATTTCGATGAGAAAACGAAAAAAAATACTTTATGAAAATAATAAATGGAGGTGTTACCGTTAAAACCGTTGAACTACCGGTAGTAGTAAAAGTACAAGAATATCGCTGTGGTTGCATAATAGTAACACATGGTATTGATTATTGATGCTTACGTGAGAAGTCACTCACTATACTCAATTATTGCTACATTAATTGTTGTGATCATATATCTTATATTATTGATTCAATTATTGTCACAAAGATCATCTCAGATAATATGTTATATTATTAAATCAATAATTGAGACGACAAGTTATAAATTATTAATAATTGTTGAAAGATTAAATATGTGTTGATTAAAAATAAAATGATTTGTGGTAATATTTATTCAATCCTTGATGTATATAAAGAGTCTATTTATGAGACGTTTGTGGTAAGTTTGGTTATTTTATGGGGGGCCCATCTGTCATCATTTAAGAGTCTCTTCATCAATAGTAATTACCTTCATCAATAGTAATTACCTTCATCAATAGTAATTACCTTCGTCAATAGTAACTACCTTCGTCAATAGTAACTACCTTTACTAGAAGTCAAACCACTTGCCGTTTCATATTACAGGCGTCGAACCAATTGTCGTTTCACATTGCAGGCGTCAAACCACTTTTCTTTTTACATCACCAGTCGTCAAGCCACTTGCCTTTTCACATTTCAAGTGCTAAGCTAGAAATCTTCTATAAATAGAGGCCTAGTGCTTCATTATTTTCACTTAATTCATTCAAGCTATAGAGAGAAAAGTATAGAGAGAATAAGAGAGAAAGAAGAAGAGTATTCATTACTACACTACCGCAGATTCAATCTCCTACTAATGTAAGGGGTGTTATTCTTTCTTATTCATAAAGAGAAATGTTGTTATTACATTGCTTATTATTCTGTTTGAATAACTTTGATACACGCGGTTTACCCTATACTTGGTGACATTCATCTATTATTCATTGGAACATCCTCATGCGTGTGTTTTACACCTGACCGGTTAAAATCTTTATTATTATTCTCGTTGGAACATCCATGTCATGGTGTTTTACACCGGACTGTTTCCCGCTTTTATTATTATTCATTGGAACATCTCGCTCGTGTGTGTTTTACACCGGATCCGGTTCCGCTTTTTATTATTCTCGGTTGGAACATCCCGCTTGCAAATTTTTGCCGAATTCGGTTTCGTTATTATTATTCGTTGTAATAACCTCGCCTATACGGGCACCGCATGCATGGTGATTTCTTTTGTTATTCCATTCTTTATTATACTCAGTTGGTTAAAGTTTTGACTTCTATACTCCATGAAATTAGTAGAATATCTTTGATATTTGCGCTTCATCCAGTATCTTTTCATGGAAATATTCTTCTGATCATTCTTCAATTTTACTCTTTAAAAGCAGTATCATGTTGACAATTTGGACATTATTAGTTCCTGGATA
This sequence comes from Panax quinquefolius, assembly GCA_020205615.1. Lineage (NCBI taxonomy): Eukaryota > Viridiplantae > Streptophyta > Magnoliopsida > Apiales > Araliaceae > Panax > Panax quinquefolius. Next base: position 99,107,716 of record CM035171.1, on the reverse strand, counting down.
AATTAATTCTTGAACTTGTTTTATTGAATTCTTATATCATTGTCATCATCCTCATGTTTATATTATGATGAAAGTCATCTGTGGGCTGTAGTGCATAGATGGACTTGGTATGATTATGACCAGGGATTATTCGGTGTAATCATGACCATAATGTTATAAATGATGTGGTAAAAGTTATCATTGGCCCGTAGTACATTGATGGACAGTTGTTGGCATGATCATGACCATTAATGAATACACGAATGTCCTTGGCTGTAGTGCGTGGATAATTTATGGTCGTGATACTAAAGAATATCCTTGGCCGTAGTGCACGGATGATTCGATGATGTGGATTATTTATTAAGATGAGTCCCAGCAATAAAAGTCATGAAAAACCTTTTAAATCATAAAAGATAGTAGATTTTATTCTCTACTTGACTCTTTTAATGGATTGCTTGTTCCACTGCAGTTAAACTTGATGTTGTTATATTTTATCGGTTTAACATCATTGTGAAGGCTAACGATAATTTATTCTCGCATTATCTTAGTCATAATATTTTTCTTGGGCTAGTTGAGCTCACCCTTTCTTTTCACCGTTTCTCTGTGAAATGAGAACATAAGTGAGGACTAGTCTGGGAGCGAGTGACGGCCTAGAGGATAGCATTAGTAGTCCTCACTATTCTCGTGAAATAGTGTGTTAATAATTGTAATGAGGACTCCTTTTGAGTTTGTATAATCTCTAGTAGACAATAATTGTATTCAAACTCACAGCTTATGTTTTATCGTATTATACATGACAGTTGTATTAGTAAGTTGTATTTGAATTTTGTACCATATATCGACGACCCAAGATGGGTGATGTATACCTAATTTTGGGGCGCCACAACAGTATCAAAGCTTAGGATATGATCCCTGCTAAGATGTGAGAATAGTACTAGGAGGGAGAGACGGGAATTTCTTCGCTAGTATGATGACCTACCTAAGTTTATGTGGTATTTAATTGGCTCACGTAATTTAGGAATAATATGTTACATGTCAATTAACCTTTGTTTTGTGGCAAGATCTCGAAAATGACATCCGAGAATGTTGAGAATAGTAATGGAGCACAAAGCATCGTTGATTCACCACATATCAATAATCGTGGATAATGTGCATCGAAGGCGACAATCCTCATGCAAACAACAACACCGACTAAATGATGAATGATCAAATGTTTAGGGCTTTACGCAATTCATGCAACAAAGAAAGCGAGAGCGGTTCCTGTCCAAAATGATGGTGGAAACACTGGAAACTCTCGGGCGGTCACCGCTAAATAGTTCAAGGAGCTGGGACCACCGAAGTTTAAGGGAGAGCCAAAACCACTTATGGCGGAAGCATGGATAAAGCAGATCACCAAGATATTTGATGTCTTGGGATGCTCCGAGGAGCAAAAGGTTCCCTTTGCCACCTTTATGTTGCGCGGAGAGGCAGATTACTGGTGGGAATCGGTAAAATGTACTCAACCTGCCGTACTGAAGATGTCTTGGGAGAAGTTCCAAGAGCTATTCAACGACAAATACTTTCCCGAAAGTATTTGTCACATGAAGGAGGTGGAGTTTATCAAGTTGGAACAAAACAATATGACCGTGTCACAATACGAGGCTAAATTTGCGGAGTTATCCCGGTTTGTGTCCCACTTAGTGGATAATGAAGAGAGACTGACACGGATGTTTTTAAGAGGTTTGAAGCCGGAGATACGTCAACATCTTATTTCTCATAAACTGTGTTTATATTCAGATGTTATAAATATGGCTCAGTTAGTGGAGCGCGATAACGAGTCAACGCAACTAAAAGAGAGCAGCCGACAAAATGATAATACCAGCGAGAGCAGTTATCGAAGCGGTGACAACAAGCATGGAGGGAATCAACAGGCCAGAAATGGTAACCACTTCGGTGGTAATCAGGGCCAAAACAATAAGAATGGACATTTCAAGAAGAGGAGATTCAACAATAATGGAAAGACGTCAGCACCATCACCTGTCGTTAAGGAAGGAGAACGACCACCTATCATATTTTTCAAATGCGGAAGGGAGGGGCACATCAGTCCAAACTGCGCGATGCCGTCTAAAGCATGTTATAATTGTGGAAGAGAAGGTCACTTAAATTTCGATTTTGTTGTTCATCAAGACAAATTCAAATTAGGATGGAGGCACCAAAGGCCGTCCCAGAAAAGTCAAAACTGGTAGTGTAAGGGAGAGCGTTTGTTGTGACCTCCCAGAAAGCAAGGAACCCGAATGAGGTCATCACGGGTAAGCTTATCATAAACTCTAACGAAATCTATACTTTATTTGATACAGGTTCTACCCATTCTTTTATTTCTCCTACTTGCGCCATCGATTAAAATTTGATTCCGAGAAAATAGACTTTGACTTATCCTGTGGAAACTCCGTTAGGAGAAACCTTCATTACATCCACTGTTTATAAGTCTTGTTTGGTTCAAATCGGTACCCTCACACTACCTGTAGATCTTATTTCATTGAAAATACTTGCATTTGACGTGATTCTAAGGATTGATTGGTTAACTACTCATCATGCAAAAATTGATTATTTCCGTAAGGTTGTTAGCTTTCATATTCCTAATCAACCTATTATGCGAATTCAAGCGACCAAACCATTAAAATCAATCACGGTCATCTCAAGCCATAAAGCTATTCGTTTATTGAAAAACGGATGTCAAGCTTTCTTAGCTCATGTCACTGATTTAAACAAAAATACGTCAATTTTGAATGATATTTCTATTGTTAATAAATTTCCTGACGTATTCCCCAAAGAACTTCCTAGCCTACCCCCTGAGCGTGAAATTGAATTTTGTATCGACCTTTAACCCTAAGATAAAACCCATTTCCAAAGCCCCATATCGAATGGCTCCTATTGAACTTCGTGGAGTTAAAGACCCAACCGCAGGAATTATTAGACATTGGCTTTATTCGCCCTAGTACTTCTCCTTGGGGTGCTCCTGTTTCTATTCGTGAAGAAGAAAGATGGGAGTATGCGATTTTGTATTGATTATCGGGAGTTGAATCATGTCACCATCAAAAAATAGGTATCCATTGCCACGTATTGATGACCTGTTTGACCAGTTGCAAGGAGCCAAATTCTTTTCAAAGATTGATCTTCGTTCCGGATATCACCAATTGAAGATTAGAACCGATGACATTCCAAAGACGGCTTTCAGAACTCAGTACGGGCATTATGAATTCCTAGTCATATCCTTTGGATTGACTAATGCTCCTGATGCCTTCATGGATATGATGAACCGAGTATTCAAGGAATATTTGGATCACTTTGTGGTCGTCTTTATTAATGACATCCTTATTTATTCCAAAAGCCGTGAAGATCATGAGCAACACTTGAGGCTGACACTCCAAAAGCTTCGTGAATACAAGCTTTATGCCAAGTTGAAGAAATGTGAATTCTGGCTTGAGGAAGTAGCATTCCTTGGGCACGTAGTATCAAGTCATGGAATATCTATTGACCCAGCAAAGATTGAAGAAATTCAAAGCTGGGAGAAACCTAAATCAGTGACCGAAGTACGTAGCTTTCTCGGTTTAGCTGGTTATTATCGGAGATTCGTGGAAGGATTTTCTCGAATCGCTACTCCATTGACTCAGCTGACTCGGAAAGATACAAAGTTCGGTTGGAGCGAAGAATGTGAGAAGAGTTTTCAAGAACTCAAGAGGAGGCTCATTTCAAGACTCTCGTTCGACAATACCATCCGCCTTGAGGATTTGTCATCATACAAGTGATGCTTCGAACAAAGGGTTGGGATGTGTTCTCATGCAACATGGAAAAGTCATAGCCTATGCCTCAAGATAACTTAAAGAATATGAGAGGAATTATCCTACTCATGATCTAGAGTTCAAGTACCGTTGTCTTCGCACTAAAGATTTGGAGGCATTACTTGTATGGGGAGAAGGTGGAGATCTTTACGGATCATAAAAGCCTCAAATATTTCCTTACTCAAAAGGAACTCAACATGCGACAACGACGTTTGAATCATTGAAAGATTATGATCATACCATCCAATACCATCCCGAAAAACGAACGTGAATGATTTATCGAAAGAGAAGATCTAAGCACGAAGTTCGATATTGTCAACGCAAGGCCCATTTTGTGTGACTTGCAAAGGATGGAGATAGAGTTAAAGACTCTAGGACCCGTGTGATGATGGCGAATATACTGAGTAGAACCGACTTTAATCGATAAAGTTAAAGTCGCCAAGTTACTGACACATGGAATCGATGCGTATGAGGAAGAAAGAAAGTGCAAGAAGGTGCTACTTAGGAAGCAAAAATCGATGAAGAAGGAATACTTCGAGCCAAATCCAGACTTTGTGTTCCTAACGACCCTGATTTAAAGTATAAAATCATGATGGCGGTGCACAACACACCGTTTGCAATCCATCCTGGGAGTACCAAAATGTATCATGATATTCGTCATACATTTTGGTGGAGCAATATGAAGAGAGAGATAGCGTTGTTTATCTCAAGGTGTCTAACTTGTCAACGAGTTAAAGCGGAGCATCAAGTACCAAAAGGTCCATTGTAACCACTTGAAATTGTAGAATGGAAGTGGGAGCACATTACCATGGATTTTGTTACCGGTCTTCCTAAGGTTTCTCAAGGCATAGATGCGATTTGGGTCATTGTTGATAGATTGACCAAGTCTGCTCATTTCTTACCGATACGAGAAACTTATACACTTGAACATCTTGCTCAGATATACATAAACGAGATTGTAAGATCGCATGGTATGGTATATGCAGATCCATAGTTTCCGATCGAGACCCAAGATTCACTTCACGATTTTGGGTTAGTTTGCAAAAAGCTATGGGCACAGATTTACGATTTAGCTAAGATATCATCCTCGATGACGGACAATGGAGAGGACTATTCAAACTCTTGAAGATCTATTTAGACTCTATGTCCTTGATTTCAAGGGAATTTGGGACAAGTTCTTACCATTGGTGGAGTTTTCCTACAACAACAGTTATCAAGCAAGTATTGGCATGGCTCCATTCGAAGCGTTGTATGGAAGAAAGTGTCATTCTCCAGTATACTGGGATGAGGTGGGTGAAGCAACATTGTTGGGACCGGAGTTGATACGTATGACTACGGAAAAGATTCAAACGATCCGACAACGTATAAAAACCTCACAAGATCGACAAAAGAGTTATGCTGATCTTCATCGAAAGGACGTGGAATTCGATATAGGAGATCATGTATTGTTGCGTGTTGCTCCATGGAAAGGAGTTACGAGATTTGGAAAGAGAGGAAAACTCAATCCTCGATTCATTGGCCCATTTTTAATCCTCGATCGAGTAGGCTGTGAGCCTATAGACTCGCTTCACCGCCAAGTATGTCTCGTGTTCATAACGTTTTTCACATATCCACGTTACGTAAATATGTGAAAGACCCAAACCACATTATTGAGTTAGAACCGGACGAAATAGCGGAAGATTTGATGTATGAAGAGGTTCTTGTTCAAATTTTGGATAAGAAGGAACATATTTTACGCTCCAAGGTTATACCTCAAGTCAAAGTTTTGTGGAGAAACCACGATGTTGAGGAAATGACTTGGGAGTTAGAATCTGAAATGAAATCAAGGTATCCTTACCTGTTCGACATACCAGGTATGTACCCTAATTTCGAGGGCAAAATTTCATAAGAAGGGGAGGTTGTAAGACCCCAACTTTTATAAATAAAGATGAATTTTCTATAAATATTATTTTGAATATTATGGAGTAAATTTGATATAATATTATAGTTGTGGGTAATATTTATAAATTTTGCAAAAGTAAGCAAGTTGTTATAAAATATTCGTTTGGTCGGGAAATATTCAGACGAATCAAGACAATTATTGGTGGACCCCACAACGGAATTATTCATTTGATCGAGAAAACTATAAAATACTTTTACGAAAATAACTACGAAGGTATTACCGTTAAAACCGTTGAACTACTCGGTAGTAAAGTAAAAATACGAATCTGGCGTGGTTGCAGATAGTAATACCAGTATTGATTATTGATGTTTTCATGAGAAGTCACTCAAACCTATACTCAATTATTGCTATGATAAATGCCGTGATCATATCTCTTATATTATTGATTCAATTATTGTCATAGTATCATCTCAGATAATATGTTATATTATTAAATCAATAATTGAGACGACAAGTTATAAATGATTAATAATTGTTAAAAGATTAAATATGTGTTGATTAAAAATAAAATGATTTGTGGTAATATTTATTCAATCCTTGATGTATATAAAGAGTCTATTATGAGACGTTTTTGTGGTAAGTTTGGTTATTTTTATGGGGGCCCATCCGTCATCATCTAAGAGTCTCTTCATCAATAGTAATTACCTTCATCAATAGTAATTACCTTCGTCAATAGTAATTACCTTCGTCAATAGTAATTACCTTCATCAATAGTAATTACCTTCATCAATAGTAATTACCTTCATCAATAGTAACTACCTTTACCAGACGTCAAACCACTTACCATTTCATATTACAGGCGTCGAACCAATTGTCGTTTCACATTGCATGCGTCAAACCACTTTTCTTTTCATATCACCAGTCGTCAAGCCACTTGCCTTTTCACATTTCAAGTGCTAAGCTAGAAATCTTCAATAAATAGAGGCCTAATGCTTCATTATTTTTCACGAATTCATTCAAGCTATAGAGAGAAAAAGTATAGAGACAATAAGAGAGAAAGAAGAAGAGTATTCTGTTACTACACTACTCATGCAGATTCAATCTCCTACTAATGTAAGTAAGGGGTGTTATTCTTTCTTATTCATGAAGAGAACTGTTGTTATTCCATTGCTTATTATTACATTTGAATAACTTTGATACGCCTGGGTTTACCCTATACTTGGTGACATTCTTCTATTATTCTATTGAACATCCTCTGTCGTGTGTTTTACAGGACCTAGTTCCGCTCTTTATTATTATTATTCGTTGGAACATCCCGTTTTGTGTTTTACACCGGGACCGGTTCCGTCTTTATTATTATTATTCGTTGGAACATCCTGCTGCGTGAGTTTTACATGGGACCTAGTTCCGTCTTTATTATTTTGTTGGAACATCCCCGCTTGCAAATTTTTTGGGTCGACTCGGTTTCGTTATTATTATTCGTTGAATAACCTCGCCTCATGCGCAAGTACCGCATGCATGGTGATTTCTTTTGTTATTCCATTCTTTATTATACTCGGTTGGTTAAAGTTTTAACTTCTATACTCTATAAAATTAGTAGAATATCCTTGATATTTGCGCTTCATCCAAAGATCTTTTCATGGAAATATTCTTCCGATCATTCTTGAATTTTACTCTACAAAGCAAAGATCATGTCGACAATTTGGACATTATTAGTTCCCTGGATAAATTAATTCTTGAACTTGTTTTATTGAATTCTTATATCATTGTCATCATCCTCATGTTTATTTTATGTTGAAAGTCATCTCGTGGCCTGTCAGAGTGCATAGATGGACTTGGTATGATTATGACTGTGGGATTATTGATTGTAATCATGACCGTAATGTTACAAATGATGTGGTAAAGTTATCATTGGCCCGTAGTGCATTGATGGATGTTGTTGGCATGATCATGACCATTAATGAATACACGAATGTCCTTGGTCAGTAGTGAATGGATAATTTGTGGTCGTGATATTAAAGAATATCCTCGCCAGTAGTGCAAGGGTGATTCGATGATGTGGATTATTTATTAAGATGAGTCCCAATGATAAAAGTCATGAAAAACCTTTTAAATCATAAAAGATAGTAGATTTTATTCTCGTACTTGACTTTTTTAATGGATTGCTTGTTCACCGCAGCTTAAACTTGATGTTGTTATATTTTATCAATTTAACACTGGTTAAAGGCTAATGATAATTTATTCTCGCATTATCTTAGTCATAATATTTTCATCGGGATAGTTGAGCTCACCCTTTCTTTTCCTTTTTCTCTTCGTGAAATGAGAACATAGCGAGGACTAGTCGGGAACGGAGTGACGGTCCAGTAGGATAGCATTAGTAGTCCTCACTATTCTGTGAAATAGTATGTTAATAATTGTAATGAGGACTCCTTTTGAGTTTGTATAATCTCTAGTAGACAATAATTGTATTCAAGCTCACAGTTATGTTTTGTCGTATTGTACACGACAGTTGTGTTATTAAGTTGTATTTGAATTTTGTACCATATATCTGACGACCCAAGATGGGTGATATATACCTAATTTTGGGGGCGTCACAAAAATGTTGTTAATTACGAATTCATTTACAAAATTTTACAATGTCTAAATCACTATCACTGCGTAGCATATTAGATGCTAAATTAACCGGACCGAATTAAACAGATTGGTTAAGGAATTTGAGAATAGTTCTCAAGGCTAAAAAGCTATCTTATGTCCTTAATATGCCTATCTCTGCAATGGTTGCAGACAATGCCTCTGAGGAAGAGATTGCTACTTTCAGAAAGTGGCAAGATGATGCACAGTTGACTCAATGCATCATGCTCGCATCCATAAGTAACGAGCTTCAGCGTCAGCATGAAACTATGGATGCTCCTACTATATTCCTTCACATCAAGTAGTTGATGGTGAGGAAAGTAGAACTGATAGATATCAGATATCTAAGGAGCTCTTCCGATCTAGAATGACAGATGACACTACAGTACAGATAAAAGTCCTTAACATTATCAATTTGATTGATCAATTAGGACAACAGATTTTATCATGGATGGAGAGTTGAGCCAAGATTTGATCTTGCACTCACTCCCGGACTCCTTTCACAAATGTTGTGAATTTTTCATATGAACAAGCTAGATATCAGCCTCGCTGATTTGCTTAACATGTTGAAAAATGTTGAGAGTCACTTTCTAACCAAGAAAAACAAGGTCTTACTGGTAGGGGTCAAATGATCTTCTACAAAGAAGAACGATTCAAAAAAGGTAAATAAAAAGGCAAAAACAAAGGATAATAAGAACAAAACTGATACGAATAGCAAAGGAGTTTGCTTCCACTGCAATAAGCCTGGACACTGGAAAGAAACTGCGAGAAGCATCTTGCAGAGGCTAACCAAAAAAGCTTAGTGAAGTTTTGGTAACAAATATAGTTTTTGTTCATGATTAAAATAAATTTTTCTTTAAGTCAAGGTTCAACTTGGGTATTGGATACCGACTTTGGTTATCATAAATATAGATTTATGAAGGGACCAAGCAGAAGTAGAAAGCTAAACAAAGATAAGTAATCCTATGTATGGAAAATGAAGCAAAGGTTCTTTGCATTAACCATAGGAACTTATTGTTTAGCATTGTTTCTATCGGCAAATCTATTAAGTCAATAAGATGTTATCAGTATTCCGGTTCTCATTAGAAACATTATTTCCATTTTATTGTTGGACAATGAAATCTTTGGTATTATATTTAAGAACAATTGTTGTTCTATTTATAATAATAATGTTTTGTATAGAACTGGAATATTACTTAATAGATTTTGTATACTTGACTTACGTGAAAAATAATTTTGCAAATTGAACAAACTAGTATAAGAAAAGGAGATGATTATTCAAAAAGTTGAATGTGTGTATTTACTGAAATACAAGTGAAAATTATTTGAAAGGTTCAAAGAATTCTAAAGTGAAACAAATTGGCAAAGTATTAAGATTCTTTGATTAGATCAAGGAATAAATACTTGTATAATAAGTTTCTAGATAATCTCAAATGGTTTTCTCATAATGGACGCCTCCTGATACGCAATAATTTATTGGTGTATCTGAAAGGAAAAATCGTACCTTATTGGACATGGTGCGGTCCATAATGATTTTACCGACATTCCAGTATCCTTCTGGGATAATGTTCTAGAAATGGTCAGATATCTACGAAAAAAGGTAACCTCAAATCCGGCCCCAAGACTCCATAAAAGTTATGGATGTGGAGGATTCCTAATCTTAAGTATGTTAAGATAAGGGGTTGTCCAACTTATGTGAAAAGGTTTCAAAGGATAAGCTTGGGACAAGATTTGACAAGTACAAATTTGTGGGACATCCTAAAGTAAGTTTAGGGTATATGTTCTATAATCCTACTTAGCAAAAGGTGTTTGTTATGAAACACACCGCCTTCTAAGATAAAGATGTTTATCATTCAAGGAGCTAGTGAAAGGATAATAGATCTTGAAGAGTTCAAGAACCACAAACACTATAAGTCAAATAAAGGAAAGCGTAGATAATTCTATTGTACCACAAATCGTAAAAACGGAATAATACCGAAGATACCTGGAGGTATGGATTCATCATGGATGATGATGATGAGGTATGATCATAGAAGATGATGATCCAAATTACATACGATGAGAGGTAAGAGTTGCGTACACTCAGAGAAATGGATTGAAGCAAGCTTCTCAAATATGGAACATTCGTTTTGATGAGACAATCAAAAGAGTTTGATTTTATCAAAACAAGAATGAACCTAGTGTGTATAAAAGGGGTCGGGGAGCGCCGTGACATTCTTAGTATTATATGTTGATATACTATGGATAAGGAATGACATACCAATGCTACAATCAGTAAAGATAAAGTTGTCTAAATATTCCTCCATGAATGATTTGTGAAGAGTATCTTAATTGGGGATACAAATCTATATAGATAGATTTAATAGGATGCTCGACTTAACCCAAGGAACGTATATTCATTTAATGCTAAAGTCGTTTAGCATGGCAAACTCTATGGGATATCTCATGTTGATGAGCCATGGAGTGTATCTCTCTAAATAGTCCCCAAAGACTCCAAAAAGAGAGATCATATGAGTAACTATCATGTATGCAATGAAATGTACGGACCTCGATGTTGATCACCATATTTCGAGAAGTTCAACGTGAGTCGTTGAAAATATCTTAAAGTACTTAACCAAAGACTAAGGATGTGATCATATTCATGGTGGGTCTAACTTAAAACTAGAGGGCTTAACAAACTCATGTTTTTTCAGACAGACCAAGACGACAGAAAATCCACTTTAAGGTAAAGCGTTACCTTGAACGGTGGTGCAGTGAATTGGAAAGGTTCCAAATAGCAAAGAGTTGTTGGTTTAGTGATAAAGACAAAGTATATAGTTGTAAATGAAGCTGCAAGTTGATTGTTTGGATGAAAAGTTTATTACAGAACTAAGAATAGTTCCTAAGTCTCATCTTAGATCTAAACATGTGTGTTGTGGCACTTTCACTTGATTATAGGAATCATTAAAAGATGGGAAATCACTATAGAGATAGTGTATTCCCAAGAACAACATTACATATCCATTAACTAAAGCTTATCCAACAGCAGGATAATCGTCACTTAGAGAAGAAGGGTATGAGATACCATGGCGATTGGCTTTAGTGCAAGTGAGAGATTGAAAGTAGTATGCACACAAGTCAATCATGTTTGATGATAAAGCATATACTTTGCAACAATCTTATTCATTTATTAATAAAAAGTATTAATTTATTAAAGACTTTTAATTATCTACATGATGTTGTTTTATAATATGTGATAAACCCATAGTTTTAAGCAATGCTTTTAGAATAATGATGATGATCATTCTAATGAGATCTAAATTCTTAGAAAGCTTAAAACTAAAATAGTTCCCAATCGTTGGATTACTAAATTGGGAAGTAGTGAATTCGGATAGATTGGTACATACGTTGATTGCTCATTGGATGAGAATGATTGATCTCATGATCGTTTGTGTGGAGACACTAAAGCAAGTATGTAGGTACTTATTAGAGAATAAGTTCACTGAACGTGGCTCGCTAAGGAATACTTAATGGAGTTTTACTTGCCTGTCAATAGGAATTCTCAGAAAGTGATAGTAGACAAGTGATCCTTGGACTTGAGATCATCATAGTATCTTGTGTATGATGAGTTATACTTTGACTTATTCCTTAAGACCCTTAGGGTATATCAAAGGGTATGCTTGTGTATAATAAGTTGTACATGGAGATAATGTATGTTCAATAAAGAATCTACCGCTTCTAGTAAAAGAAGAGAAATGTCCTATGTGATTCGATAAATGACATCCCAGTAGTCCTTGGCCAAGGCAGAATGAAATTAAAAAGGAGTTTCTAATTTGCATTATTTGGGGTTGTGCATTTAAGAGTCGAAATATATATAATTAAATAAAATAAGACTTGACAGTAATTCCATGTCTTATATTTAATTGGGAGATTGTATGGTGGAAGGATTAAATTGTATGGTAACTATTTATTCAAAGGTTCTTTTATGATTAATGTTGAAATCTATATTATCTGGAAAGTCGTTGATCGCTAGGGAGGCTTATCCCTATCAGTAGAATAAATATTATTTATTTAAATAAATTAATATTTTAATTTATTTATTTAAATAAGATTAGAATTGTTTTAATTAATTTATTCACAACCGGTTTAATATGGAGAACCTAAAGGGTCACACCATAAAAAGAAGAATAATTATTTAAGAAGTTAATGGCATAATCGTAATAATAAGTTAAGTATATTTAATTTAATCTATGGTGATAAAATAAATTAAATAGCTTAATATTTATTATTTAATATTTTGAAAATATTAAATATAAATTAATAAGAGGAGTCTTATTATTATTACTATTATTATTATTTAATTCCTAAAGGAGTTTGGGAATTAATTAATAAAAATAATCTCATATATCCTAATTAGATTAGGAGGCTAATTAATTAAAAGAGTTTAATTAATTATCTCTAATAAGATTAAGGAGCTTAATTAATTAAAGGAATTTAATTAATTAAAATAAAACCCAATTTTTTAATTGTTAAGGAGGGTTTCCTACATCTATAAATAAGAGGAGACTTATTATGGGTGAAGGGGTTAGAGTTGTTGTTGACTTTTTGACAACATACATAATTCCAATAGTTGGGAGAGTACGTCCTTTTCTATGAGAGATAGAAAATTAGGGTTTTGCCAAATACCCATCTTCTTGAATCTTTATTCTTTCTTGGTGGATCACCTCTAGAGGCCAAACACTTGGGTGGCTAACGTTGATCAAACGAAAGAACCAAACCCGGTGGATTCAAGTTGAACTCGAAAAGGATTGGAGGTGAACTTGTACCTGAGGAAGCTCGAATCTTCAAGGGTATGATTCTTGTTCTTCATATCTTTTCGTTTAATTAATAATTGTGCATAAAGGATGATCCGGGTATATGGTTTGTAAAATTTTAAACTCTGATTTTTACATGTTTTCGCTTATTTTATGCAATTTGATTGCGTTCATGAATATTACAAACCTAACAGATGACACCCATGGATTGGTAGTACATCACTGGTTTGCAGTTTGTCAGGGACCGGGTGCCTTTGGAGGCTAATATCACTACCACTGTTGTTCTCATCATTCTCAATTTTTCTCCTTAGGAGCGGTCCTTCAAGGCCCGTAGTATCCAGTTAGGATCTTTGAGTGTGGATGCGACTTGAGGCACTTTGCATGAGCCTTTATCTGAGGACTTGGTGGAGAGAGATCGCATCTTGCGGCGTCTGTTCCTGACCATCATGAGGGGTTATTTCAATGCGAATAACTCCTCCGCTGCCCTTTTTTAGCTTGGTGGGGGATGTTCGGGACATAGATCGCATTGGAGACTACAACTGGGGATCTTTTACATTTGCGATCTTCCTTTATGGGATAAGATTGCGTTCCGAGGGAGTGACTGATACTTGGCTCGGCTTCTACCCATTTCTTCTGGTGAGTCATCTTGACCGATTTATGATTCTTTGAATCTTGATTTACCTTTTCATGACTAATATTGGGTTCTTGTAATTGATAGTTCTGGGGTTACGAGAGGCTTCTTTGCCTCCAACCTCTCACTATTTTGGGCTTGGATACCTACCCTCGGGGTCATAGATGGCATTAGTCCACTTTGTCTGAGGTCCCAATTTTAGTGGATTTCACCCATGTCGGCCTTCAGCTGGAGATATTGTTGGCATCTGATGTAGTGTAGGTCCCCTATACTGTCGAGCATTTAGCTGAGGGTTTTGAGGATGGTCTCCCGATAGGGACAAAGTATTATCTGTCTACTCGCCAAATTTTTTTCCTGTTTGATGGAGGTTGGGAGCTCTACCATGGAAAACATGCTTTTAGATGTATTATCGAGGAGATCCGCCTTCTTTTCCTTCCTTCGCCCCATCAGTTTTGGTCTTTGGCTCTGCCTGTTTTAGAGATTCCTATAGCGGGGTATGGGGGATTTCACCTATCAGATGGCCCCATCACTTTGGATGAATTCTCTACCTAGTGGGGCCCTCGTACTATTGGACCTCAGACCCGGGCTACCCAATTTCTGGGGGATGTGGTTCCAGGGTCTCTCATGATGACTGATTGGATAACATGCTTTCGGGAGCCTTCTCATTTGTCCTAGATCGCAGATTTGACATATTAGTTGGAGAGGACGTTAATGTATTGTCGCCATCATGAGATCCGCTATCGATCGGTACTTTTGATTCCTGTATTATGAGGTCGACCATCACGCACCTTGATGGCTTTCTTCGATGGAGAGGGTTCCTTTAACTATCGCCCGGGTATACAGGAGATGCCTTATTGCTCGGATACACAGGATGTCCTTTATCGCCCAAATATGCAGGATATACCTACTCAGGATGACATGGCTCAAGTTGATCAGTTTGACGACACCATCACCTTTGTGAATGACATTGTAATCCTTCCATAGGCAGTTTGTTAGACATTGGGCGTATGTGCCCCATTATCCTGTACTTTTTAGTTTTCATATGTATCATTGGTATGACAGTGATGTATATATAAATTGATGTATTTCATTTGAGATATATATGTAATGTTGTCTTTTCATTTATTCATTTCATATATTGGCTTCATCATTAGTTGTTCGATTAGATCATCTTTCGCCTAGCTGGATAGCCAACAGTTTGAGGGTTTGGCATAACATATTGCTAGATTCTAATTGAATCGTTGTTGGCCAATATTGGAGTCACTCTATATCTCTACTTTCCTTCCAGGTTCCAGAGGGATTTATTGATGGGATGCTCACTCAATTGATCACAGAGTGCCATATTTTTCGATTCGGCTTTTATGAGCTTACTCCTACTTCGGAGGAGCATGGTCGAATTTCTGGTTTATCGATGGAGAGGCTCCGTGCTAGGGTGGTAGTTAGGCATATGCATCGCTAGTTCATGCCTGTCACTAGTTTGAGGAGGGAAGTCATTTGAGCTGAGGTCAGTGGCAGCCACATTATCTTGATTGACTTTATGATAAATCATTTCGCCTCTACTGACAGTTTCCTTGTTCATCGGGTAGATTTTGCTATTTCTGAGGAGCGATGGAAGACTGCATAGGTAGATGCCCTGATCATGTGCATTTTGTCTTACTTGTATATGCCTTTCTATGTTGATCATATAGACGTAGGGATGTCGATGGCCGTTAGGGATCTCAGAGATGACTTTACCATTCTCCCCCTTATCTTAGTAGATACCATCATTTTAGCATCTTTCTGCCAGTATGTTGATGATTAGGAGTTTTATGGCAGCCCAGTTCTTCCATATATATGGTTTATGACCCATTTGAGACCTATTGGTAGGCTTCGTCATCATGGGTTCTTCTTTGGTCATGGCATAACATTGACCTACTCATTTTGTCCATCTTCATACATAGATGGGACATCTTGGATCGCATTTCTATATGCTATGGTGGAGCCATTTGAGATTTTCATGTATTCTGGCTATTGCTCCTTCCTAAGCTTCATCACTCATATGGCTGATCTGGATTTCCTTCCTTTGGTCGGCTTGAGGGGTGTGACCATGTATCATCCTCTGGCGATGATGGGTCAGTTTGATCAGCACCAGGATGTTCATGCATTCGAGGGGACTGGGGCAGAGTTGGATCGAGTCTATGGGTTTTGGTCCCATCGGCAGACTGCAGAGTTTAGAGATGGCTATCCAGATTGATTTACAGAGTACTTAGATTGGTTGGAATCAGATTTAGCTCTGGATGTATTGGATCAGGTCGATGTCGGGGTTTGGTCGACTGATGAGGATGAGTCGATGTAGGATCCCATATCTCCTACTGAGGAGGAGCTGTTTGCAGGTTTGATAGTGGCTCTGGTTAGGACAGCTTTGAGTTCTGTTTCATCCTCCAGGGATGAGTTGGATCGTCAGGTGCATCTCTTGAATTTTTAGTGGGATCGGGCTTGGGCCTTGATGTTAACCGCCATTGCAGGTAGGGATGTAACTATTAATTATGTACTCCCGTGGATGAGGGTAGATCGGGTCTTTCATAGTTCAAGTTTGGCCTAAAAGATTAACTTAAATTTTTTATCAAGACAACAATTCAAGTTTAAATGAAAAGGGGTCTTAGACATAATACCGTTTAATAGAATAGAAATTGATCAGTTGCGATAATTCTTCACCATCCATCTCTTTCAATCTTATGGCTCCACCCGATAGGATTGCTTTGACAATAAAGGGTCCTTCCCAATTTGGGTCAAATTTTCCTTTGGCTGCATTTTGGCCTGGAATGATCTTCTTTAGTACCAAATCATGCTCTTTGAATGCCCGGGGTCTTACCTTCCTGTTATAGGATCGGGACATTCGCTGCTGGTATAACTGATTGTGAAACATAGGTGCGGCTCACTTTTCTTCTATAAGGGACAGCTGATCGTATCGATCTTGTATCCATTGGTCCTCCTCTATATGGGCATCAAGTATCACTTTTAACGATTCCATTTCTACTTTGATGGGGAGAACGACCTCCATGTCATATATCAGTGAATACGATGTCTTTAGTAAAAGTTTGAGTCGATGTTCGGTAGGCGATCAGGGTTAAAGGCAACAAATCAGACCATTCCTGGTAGTTTACCGACATCTTCATCATTATCTTCTTAATATTCTTATTAGTGGCTTCCACTGCGCCAATCATTTTCGGATGATAAATAATTGAGTTGAGGTGCTTGGTATTGAACTTATTGCACAGTTCCCTCATCATCTCGTTATTCAGATTCTTGGCATTGTCTGATATTATAACCTCGGGTTGTTCATATCGACAAACGACGTTGTTCCTAATGAAACCAATGATGACTTCTTTGGTAACCTTAGGGAAAAAAGCTTCTTCTACCCACTTGGTAAAGTAATCAATCATGGTAAAGATGAATATGTGACCGTTACTAGCTTTGGGTTCAACGGACTCGATCACGTCCATCCCCCACATGGAAAATGACCATGGTGACGTCATGCAATGTAGTTGATTTAGAGTTGCGTGAATGATGTTGACATGAATTTAACATTGATGGCATCGCTTGGCATGATCCTCACAATCCGTTTTGAGGGATATCCAGTAATATCTTATCCTTAATATCTTCTTGGCAATCAAAGTTCCACTCATATGTGCTCCACACACTCCCCGTGTACTTCATTCATAAGTCTTTGGGCCTGATCCTTGTATAGACACCTCAAAAGACCTATACCCGGATCTCTTTTGTAGATAACATCCCTACTTAAATAGAAATTCATGGACATGTTCTGTATTTGCTTCTTTGCAGCTTGGCTCACTCCTTCGGGGGTGGATCTGTCCCATAAATATTCTTTGATGTTTTGGTACCAAGGTTGATCAGCTGGGGCTATCTCATCTGATATTTCCCCCATGTTATTTTTGTAAGATGGTGTATTTTGCGCTATGAAGTTGATAATGAGCATACCCTTCCGTGCTGATAGGTTCACCAATGAAGCCAGTGTAGCCAATGCATCAGCAAAGTCGTTCCTATTCTGAGGAATATGCATAAAGGTAATGTCTTCAAACTCTCCGGCCATCTTGATAACATGGTGGTGATATGGCAATAGATGTAATTCTTTAGTGTTAAACCCCAGTGGATTGTCTGATGACTAGTTCCAAATGTCCGAATACTGCCAACCATTTGACCCACATGGGTTGGGCCAATTTAAACCCCAGTAGGCACCCTTCATATTCTGCCATGTTGTTGGAGTTACAAAAATGCAACTTAGTTGCTACAGGGTACTTCTCCCCAATAATAGATACAAGAATTCCCTGCCCCTGCTCCTCCTACATTAGCGACGCCGTCAAAGTACAATTTCTAGAATTGACCCATATCTTCTTTATTGGCTTGTTGAACCGTCATTACCTCCTCGTTAAGGAAGTATGTTTCAAGAGGCTTATAACCTCCCATCGGCATTGCCGATAGATGGTTCGCAATTCCCTGTCCCTTAATAGACTTTTGGGTCACATAGACGATGTCAAACTATTGAAGGATTAGTTTCCACTTGGATAATTGACAGTTCAACATCAGTTTGCTAAGAATATACTCCAAAGGACCCATGTGAGATATGAGATGAGTGGTATGGCTGTGTAGGTAATGTTGTAACCTCTTGGCGGCCCAAGCCAATGCATAACAGGTCCTTTCTAACAGTGTGTATTTCTGCTTTCCACTACTGAAACGTTTACTGAGGTAATATATGGCCCTTTATTTGCCCATGTCATCCTTCTGCCCCAGCAAATAGCCTATGGCGTTGGAATTGACTGATATATACATGATCAATGGGACTCCCTCCCTTAGAGATACCAGTATGGGTGCTTCAATCAACCTCTTCTGGATGATGTGAAAAGCCTTTCGACAGCCTTCATTCCACTTCCCGGAGGATTTCTTTCTCAATAACTTGAAAATAAGTTCACATGTGGCTGTCAGCTGCGATATGGATTTGTTGATAAAGTTTATCCTCCCTAGAATACCTCGAATTTCCTTCTCAGTTTTTAGCTCGGGCATCTGAGTGATGGCTTTTATCTTGGCTGGATCCAACTCAATGCCTCGATTACTTACAAGGAATCCCAAGAGTTTTCCGGATTTCACGCCAAAAGCACACTTGGTCGGGTTTAGTTGGAAGTTATACTTGCAGAGGCGCTCAAATAGCTTCTGGAGATGGGTACAATGGTCATCTGCCTCTTTTGATTGTACGATGATATCATCCACATATACTTCGATCTCTTTATGCATCATATCATAGAATAAGGTCATCATAGCCCTCTGATATGTAGCACCAACGTTGGTGAGGTCGAACGCCAATCTCCCCCAGGGGTGATAAAGGGGGTCTTTTCCTTGTCTTCTTTAGCAACCATGATCTTGTGGTAACCGATAACGCAATCGACAAAGGAGTACATCTCGTATTATGCCGTATTGTCTATCAACATATGGATGAATGTCACGGGAAGTCATCTTTAAGGCTGGCCTTGTTGAAATCTCAATAATCTACACAGACCCATACCTTCCTACCAGGTTTCAGAACTGGGACCACATTAGATAACAATTTAAGGTAAGTTGATACCATAACGATATCTGCTTTGAAATGTTTGATAATTTCTTCTTTGGCCTTCAGGCTCCATTCTTGTTTCAACCGTCTTAGCTTCTACTTTACTGGTTTGAACCCTTCTTTAACTGGTAACCGATGGACGATAATATCTGTGGATAAATTGATCATGTCTTCATGAGAACAAGCAAAAACATCCTTAAACTGGATTAAGAGGTTAATTAAGTCTTTTTCTTGGCTAGAGGGTAGCTTGGTTCCGATCTGTAACTCTTTAATATGGTCGGAGGTTCCAATGTTTATGGTGATGGTTTGCTCAAGGTTGGGTTTGGGTTTATCTTCGACCCATCCTTTAATTTCCTTAGGCACCTCGTCATCGTCTACCTCTTCTTGCTCAATCCCCATTAAGTCAAAGTCTAATTCTATATCAAAATCGTAGTCACTACTCGAATTTGACAAGTCAAGGATAGGGCTAGTGTAATATCCGTGAATTTTATGAATAATATTAATAATTAAATAAATAAAAGTTTGAATAGTTATGTGAATATAAATATATATCCTTGTGGCATGAGATGTGATAATTCAATTAAATTGAATTAAGCATATAATAATTAAGTAATGTGATGGAAATGAAGAAAACCTTATGTGATGTGCCTAGTGTGGCATAATAATGGATTAAGTAATCATTTAATGAAATTAATGAAGGAATGTGACAAACTAGTTGTTATTATTATTTTAGATTATGTATTAGGTGATGTCGACGTCAGAAAAAATTTCCCTTTTTTGGAATTCCTCTTTTTACCCTTTATATTTTCTATGTGTTGAATTTTGTTTAAAAGAGCGAGTTTGAAAAGAGTCCGACACAAAATGTCAACGATTTGAAAATTCAGAGTCGCCAGTTGGTAGTTTTGAAATGGTTGTACCAACTCAACTGAATTTGAAAAGGTTTACACAAATGTCCAATTGTTGGACTCTGTTTAACAGGCCTTGGAAACCGAGATTCAAAAAGTTCGGGGGCTTGATTAAGCGGGGTGAAGGTGTTAGGCACCCCCCGACTTCCGTGAAAACATGGTTACCGCGTGTTTTCAATTCCCTAATTTATTTGAAGTGTGTGTGTGTGTGTGTGTGTGTGTGTGTGTGTGTGTGTTTGTGGGTAATTAGGCCCAAGTGCATTATTTGGAAGTAGTGTTATGCCTCATATGCACCTATATACAAAGAGTTTGATTTGCATAAAAGTTCAATTTTAAGGAATATATGCAGAAAAAATGTTTTGAAATCAGGTTTTCAAACCTTTATGCTCACATAGTAATTGAGGCCTTTGTTACTTTTATTTTATTCTGTATTCGGCTTGATTTGATTTTATTCTCGAGATGCAAAGCATCTTCGACAAAATAATATACATATAAGTGTTGAGCTCTTTATGGGCATGAAAGCCATCGAAGGATGTCCAAACACCATAAATAATTTACAAACTAGTTGTACAACTAAAAAAGGTCCATCATGGGAACCCGATCTAGATCCGTCAGCTGGATCTTAGCTCCCGTGACTCCTAGGCTCACATAATATCATGTGAATATCCTGTCTATCGAGGATACTGAAATAAAACATATATTTAATCTAAATGACGCAAAACAAATGATTCATCAGTTAAATCCCTACCTGCGCGTATCCAAGGTTCCCGTTCCATCAAGATACGGATCTAGGGTCATGTGGTTGCTTAATATTTGCAAAAAAAAAAAACTAGAAAACAAACTATATTTAAATAAATCTTAGCCATTCTAGCTCAACGGTTCCAATTTTAGAACTTTTGAACCTGTTAAAAGTTAGATATGACTAGATTTAGATAAATCTAGTCTACAGATTTAAATATTACAACTTTACATTGTATAAACAGTTATAACAGATATTTAAATCACAGTAAACAGTTAATATATATATATAAGCAGTAAAAGGCCACGAATTTAAAATCCAGGCCAGACAGATAAATATATATATATATATTTATATACACTTAAATCGAACCGTTGAGCCTAGATATATATTTATATATATATATATATATGAAAGCAGTAAAAGTCACATATAATCAATCCAGGCTCAACGGTTTGATTTAAGTGTATATATATATATATATATATTAAATCAGTAGAAAGCTTCAAATCTGAAAAAAAAATCTTACAGTGTGTTGCAAAGAAGGCTTTAAACCGCTTTTTAAGCTTGAAAACTCAGTTTTCACTGGTTAAAATTTGATATGTCGTAGTATATACATATACAAGTGTTTAGAAAGAAGAATATTGAAGTTTGGAACACTATAAGAGAGGTTAAGAGATTTAATTGATAAAGTTTTCTATCTTTTTTCCTTTTTTTTCCTTTTTCTTTTTGGCTGATGGGGAGTATATTTATAGACTAAGGTAGTCGCGGGTCTACCCGCAGCAGCTGCGGGTCTACCTGCGATTGCTCGGGTGGGCCCGGGCCCCGTGAATCCTATTGTCTCGAAGTACATGCACTCGTGCTAACGCGTTGTCCGCTCGAACATTCATAACTTTTAATTCAGGAATCCGATGGAGGCGTGCTATACCTTTCCTGAAATCCCTTGACGAGAGCTAGACAATGACATGGGATTTGACATTTTTTGAATTCGGAAAGATGGGTCCATGACCAGATCTTCGAGTCTTCGCAGTCCATCCGTTGAGCAGTCTTGTGTTGTTTTCACTTGGGATTGATGTTATGGTTCTGCATGACTTCTTTTGCAGTGATTTGGGATAAATTGATGTTGAGTTGGCAAAATTACTACTTTTCCCCTCTTGGGTTGGTTCCGGGTTTGATGCAGTTGTAGTCGTCTTTTCTCTGGGTTGTCTCTGAGATTGGACTACCATTTGACTTTTGACAATCTTCAGGGTTGTCTCTGTGGTTAATTTGATCTCCTGGGGTTATCGCTGGGGCTGGATTTGATCTCCGGGGCTTAGATTTGATCCCCTGAGGTTGTCTTTGGGGCTTAGATTTGATCCCCCGAGGTTGTCTCTGGGTTTTAAATTTGATCCCTCGGGGTTGTCTTCGAGGTTTGAATTGATGACTTGACTTACAGGGTTGTCTTTGGAAGACGAAAGATGATTCTGCCCTCCAACATGGTTAGTAACAGGAACGCAAAATTTTGAGTGTCTATAGATGCCCCTCTTTATTATGTTTATGCAATGCAATGGCATGAACAAGATAAAGATTACTAGACACTTGAAATACGATAAGATTTAAATGATGCCATGTAATGCAGCATGATGCAATGTTATGGATGTTGGATGTTTTTGGTTGGAATTATTTCCAACGGGATTCTATCACTAATTGATCTTGCTGTTTCTACTGGGGATGGAATTGTCAGTGATGGTCTTTATTGAATCGCTTTGGTGTCTACTCGAATGGTTGTTTACAAAGCTTTTATCATCGGATCTTTTCCGATGCTATGTTGGGGTTGTTGCCAACGGCTTGAAATGTCCATCAGTGCTATTGAGACTGATTCGACGACATGTTTGTAGAGATGTTTTCAAAATCCCTGCCGTGGGGGTTTTCCTATGGCTGAGACCATCAAATTTTGACATTGAGGTTGTCACTAACGTTCCTGTGCTTTCTGACTTTATTTCCGCCAAAGATGTTCCTCTCTTTTGCGAGTGACTCTCTGAGGATTATTGATGTTTATCCTAATGATAACTTGTCTTGGTTGCCATTATTGGAATCTTCCTGTCGTTATGCTGGGACTGTCACCACCGCCCGGGCTTTCTATCAAGTTTATGTCGATAGCTCCACTGGATATAAAATTTTTCTGCTTTTTTTCATAGCATCCTCACAATACTTACTTAAATGGTAGTTTTGTAAAGGTTGACCATCATCGACTTTCCTCGATGCTTACTTGAACAGTAATTTACAACGGTCTGGAAATCATCGAACCTTCGATGTGCCTCAGCTGGGGATTTATAATAGATTCCATCATCGGTCCTCCCCGAGGAAAATAGTTTTTCACAGTTTTCATCATCAGATCTTTCCTGATGCTACGCTGGGGTTGTCGCCAATAGTTTGCAATATGAGATACTCTGACCTTCGTTGAAGTAGTTCTCAATGGCTTACGTCACCTGACCATTCCTGATGCTACACTGGAGTTGTCACCAACAGTTTACACTGTCAATCATTCTGACCTTCGTTGAAGTAGTTTTCAAAGACTTACATCACCAAACCATTCCCGATGCTACGCTAGAGTTGTCGCCAATAGTTTACACTATCAAACATTCTAACCTTCGTTGAAGTAGCTTTCAACAACATACATCACTTGACCATTCCTGATGCTACACTGGAGTTGTCGCCAATGGTTTACAATGTCAATCATTCTGACATTCGTTGAAGTAGCTTTCAATGGCTTACATCACTGGACCATTCCCGATGCCACACTTGAGTTGTCGCCAACAGTTTACAATATCAGACATGCCTGATATCTCTACTGGGGATATCTTCTTGACGAATTATACCCCGAAACAAATCTTGACATTTTGATTCCACTCAATACCCACTGTTTATGACACCAGACCTTCCCAATGTTTTGACAAGGGCCGTTTTCAATAAACTCTATCATCGGCTCTCTAAACCCCACATCCGAGTTAATACCAATGACTTACATGTAGATCAAAAGTTTGGTATCTGAATTTAGGGTTTTAGGCCCTTTACGCTTAATCGCGTAGCACCTTTTTCCCTGATTTGACTTTTCAGCTTTCTAAAACTCTATTGTAACTCAATTTTAATCGATTCGGAGGGGGTGGGGACCACCCTGGTTGGCTGTAGGTAGACCCGCGGCTGCTACGAGTTGACCTCCCATTGGGTATATCTACTCCCTCCCTTCTATTTCATAAGTCATTTTCAAGTTGAACTAAATAGAAAATCCAAAATTTCCTTTTTAGATCTACTGAGTTCAGGCTGCTTTTTGCAAAATCCATCATCGTACAAACGTTCTACACTACTCCGGTAACGTTTACATGTTTTCTTTTCAAGTTTTAACCTTTAGAACGTTAGATTTCATATAGAATACTTCTAAATACAACATAGTGAATATGCATGCTCATATGACTTGATAAAAATTATTTAACTTAATAAATGTTCATATTTTACCATGTTGAACGTATTTATGTGAAAAAAACTTACGTTTGAGACAGTCATTTGGCACCCTTTTTTGCTAGTTTATTTATCCTATTTGAGGACAAATTAGCCCATGTTTTCAAATAAAGCACACATGGTAATTTGGCTACCATGGTGGATTTTATTTTGATATTTTTTATGCATATAAGATGTTTATGATTTTGGGTTGGTGTGCTACTGAATGGCCACCTAGTCATGCTTATATGCATGTGGATAGTTCATTTTACAAAGGAGACTCTGGCGAATTTTTTTTCATGAGTCTGGGCATTTAATGAACATGCAATTTTAACTCTACTGTGAGTGTATGTTAACGCAATGCATGTATTAAGACTTCGATTATGTATGAAGCAATAATTTGAATTTAATAATCTTCAAGTTTAGAACTTACCTCACCCTTTCTAAGGTGATTTAGAGACTTTGCTTTGATTATGGATCCAGATCATTCGAGTAGCTCTCGTAGTGCCTCTACAGGTGTGAGGAGGAGAACTTCTGATGTTCCTCAGCCTCGTCCAGCCCCGCAGCCTTACCGGTTGACTAAGTTAGTTATTCTCCCTATTCGGGTTGAGAGTCAGGTTGTTGTGGATGAGGAGGAGGATGTCCATATTGTGGATCCTACTCCTTCTTCTTCCATTTCTTACCAGGAGCTTCTAGCTATTAACGTGACGATTCCAGATCTTCTGGATGATTTAAGTTGTCATCCCTCGATCTACCTTCATGCGAACGTGGTAATAGTCGTTTCCATCTTTCTTTTCCCACTTTTGGGGCAAGGGTTTTGATCTTGATTTGCAATTTAATACAGGTTTTCGCCTTTACTAAGCCAAGGGGGAACTGGTATAGCATTCACTCTTTGTATCAAACCCTCCATCCAAAGTACTGGGAGATCGTCCATTCATGGGGCTTTCAGGCATTTTTGTCTATTCCTTTTCGTCACTACCCCTGGGGTTATCTAATGGCTTTGTCTGAGCGCTGGTTCCACCTGACCTAGTCTCTCCATTTGCTGGATTACGAGATGATGACACCGATGGATTGGCAGTTCATCACTAGGTTAGAGTTTACAGGGGCGCCAGTGCCTTTGGTGGTTGACATTTCCTCGACTGTCGTTCGATCCCTTTTGGGAGTTCCGACTTTGGCCCTCAAGGGCCGGACCGTTCATTTTGGGCCATTGAGTGTAGATGCCATAAGTGGGGCTCTGACTAAGCCTTTGCCTGATGATCCGAGGGTTAGAGTTTGCATTCTTCGTAGATTGTTCCTGATTATCACCAGGGGTTGTTTCTTAGAGGACAACTCCTCAACGGTCTCTTTCGCTTTAGTTAGCGCTGAAAGTAGTATGCACACAAGCCAATCATGATTGATGATAAAACATATACTTTGTAATAATCTTATTCATTTATTAATAAAAAGTGTTAATTTATTAAAGTCTTTTAATTATCTACATAATGTTGTTTTATAATATGTGATAAACCCATAGTTTTAAGCAATGCTTTTAGAATAATGATGATGATCATTCTAATGAGATCTAAATTCTTAGAAAGCTTAAAACTAAAATAGTTCACAATCGTTGGATTACTAAATTGGGGATTACTGAATCCGGATAGATTGGTACATACGTTGCTTTCTCATTGGATGAGGATGATTGATCTCATGATCATTTGTGTGGAGACACTAAAGCAAGTATGTATGTAGCGCTTATTAGAGAATAAGTTCCTTTGAACGTGGCTCGCTAAGGAATACCTAATGGAGTTTTACTTCACTATCAATATGAATTCTCAGTGAGTGATAGTAGACAAGTGATCCTTGGACTTGAGATCATCATAGTATCTTGTGTATGATGAGTTATACTTTGACTTATTCCTTAAGACCCTTAGGGTATATCAAAGGGTATGTTTGGGTATAATAAGTTATACATGGAGATAATGTATGATTAATAAAGAATCTACCACTTTTAGTAAAAGAAGAGAAATGTCCTATGTGATTCGATAAATGACAACCTAGTAGTCTTTGGCCAAGGCAAAATGAAATTAGAAAGGAGTTTCTAATTTGCATTATTTGGAGTTGTGCATTTAAGAGTCGAAATACATATAATTAAATAAAATAAGACTTGTGGTGATTCCATGTCTTATATTTAATTGGGACATTGTATGGTGGAAGGATTGAATTATGCAGTAACTATTTACTCAAAGGTTCTTTTATGATTAATGTTGAAATCTATATTATCTGGAAAGTCGTTGATCGCTAGGGAGGCTTATCCCTATTGTAGAATAAATATTATAAATTAATAGTTTAATTTATTTATTTAAATAAGATTAGAATTGTTCTAATTGATTTATTCACAACCGGTTTAATATGGAGACCCTAAAGGGTCACACCATAAAAGAAAGAATAATTATTTAAGAAGTTAATGGCATAATCGTAATAATAAGTTAAGTATATTTAATTTAATCTATGGTGATAGAATAAATTAAATAGCTTAATATTTATTGTTTAATATTTTGGAAATATTAAATATAAATTAATAAGAGGAGTCTTATTATTATTATTACTATTATTATTATTTAATTCTAAAGGAGTTTGAGAATTAATTAATAAATGTACTCTCATTTATTCTAATAAGATTAGAAGGTTAAATTAATTAAAGAGTTTAATTAATTATCCCTAATAAGATTAGAGAGCTTAATTAATTAAAGAAATTTAATTAATTAAATAATATCCTATTTTCTAATTAGATTAGAATGGTTAACTGATATCTTTATAAGAGTAGTCTTATATCGATATCGATATATCGTAATTCAACGGTTGGGAGATACGCTTTTTCTACATGAGAGATAGAAAAACTAGGGTTTAGCCAACCACCCATCTTCTTGAATCTTTCTTCTTCCTTGGTGGATCACCTCTAGAGGCCAAACACTATGGTGGCTAACATTGATCAAAGGAAGGAACCAAACCCGGTGGGTTCATGTTGAACGCGAAAAGGATTGGAGGTGAACTTGTACATGAGGAAGCTCGAATCTTTAAGGTATGATTCTTATTCTTTATCTTTTCGTTTAATTAATAATTGTGAATAAAGGATGATCCGGGTATATGGTTTGTAAAATTTTAAACTCTGATTTTTACACGTTTTCGCTTATTTGTGCAATTTGATTGCGTTCATGAATATTACAAACCTAACAGTGGTATCAAAGCCAAACATTTATGCGAATTATTAATTGTTTTAATTTAATATGTATATTGATATGTGTTTAGAACAATTTAATTGGGCATAATTTTATTGTATAAAATTTATAAAAAAAATTGCGAATTCTTTTTTGGGTTGTATCCGTGGTTATTCAAGAGTAAAGGAGATTCACGGCTTTGGTTTATTATTATATATATAAAATCTTATTTGGAAGCTTGATTACTAATCATATATATATAAGAGTAAAAGTTACCAGGATGGATTATATATATATATGAGGTGTATATACTTGGGTTCAGTATGATTACAGGCATGAGTCTTCACATAATAAGATATTA
Organism: Panax quinquefolius; assembly: GCA_020205615.1. Classification (NCBI taxonomy): domain Eukaryota; kingdom Viridiplantae; phylum Streptophyta; class Magnoliopsida; order Apiales; family Araliaceae; genus Panax; species Panax quinquefolius. The sequence continues at coordinate 99,079,710 of CM035171.1, read as the reverse complement.
TATATATATATATATCCGTACGTGAATCACTTAGTATGATCCGGAATTCCGGACTTCACATAACTCTCCTGTTGAAGAATTCGCGAAAATCTCGGAAGAATGACTAATATATATATATATATATATATATATATATAATATTCTTAATTATTTTAATATTAAAATAAAAGAGTTTATTTTAATTTTAAAATTGAATTTCATGATAACTAATTAGAGTTGGAATTGGATTTCATGATAACTAATTGGAGTTGAAATTGGATTTCATGTTTCCTTAAATAAAAGAGTTTATTTAGATATGTAATAAGATTTCATATTATTCAAAATAAAAGAGTTTATTTGTAAATATGAAAGAAAATTCGTATTTCCTTATTATTATTATTATTATTATTATTATTATAAGATTTTGGTCAATGTACTGGGGTCCGATTTTCATTGTGGTTACCGAAACTTTTTTTGTTACAATCGAATAACTGTACTTTCAAAAACTTACAAAATGGTCACTCGATTCGATTTTTCGTCAAAAAGCAGACGGAATCTGTCGAATGTAAGTTGACTCCATTTTTTTTCTTGATGTGGCAGATTATTTTTAGCGATGTGGAGGTTAAAAATTTTCTTAAAGAAAATGTTACTCACAAGTCTCGAACTCTAGACCTCTTCAAATTAAAAACCTTATATTCCAACAAAAAACATTGTGCCAACTATCTACCATGCTTAAATTTATGTAATACTAATATTTAAACTATGTAGCATCGTTTCTAGGAATTGTAATAATAATAATAATTGTAATAACTGTAATAATAATTATTATTATGTAATAATATCTGATGACCAAAAAGGATAATCTGATTGTAGTATTTCAATAATAATAATAATAATAATAATAATAAGGCTTAAATATGATTTAGTATCCTAAACTACACAATTTTTGTAATAAAAAAAAGCACGCTTTTTTTTAATAAAAAAAAATCAAAAACAACATAAAAAAAAAAAAAAAAGCAACAACACAAAAAATATTTTGTTTCAACATTTGGTAAACTTTTATAATTTGCAATTTTTATAATAAAATAAAATGCGCTTTTTATTTTTATTAAAAAATGCAGCTTTTTATAATAAAATAAAAATGCGCTTTTTTTGTTTTGTTTTTTTTATGCAGCTTTTTTTATAAAAAACGCAGCTTTTTATTTTCATTATAAAAATACAGCTTTTATAACGTTAGCTTTTTATTTTTATTAAAAAATGCGCTTTTTATAATAAAATAAAATGCGCTTTTTTTTGCGCTTTTTTATTTTATTTTATTATAAAAGCGCATTTTTATGATAATTTATTTGATGATCTTGACCAATATAATTTTATTTACTTTTCTAACAATACAATAAACAATGTAAAGATCATAAATAAATTATTTTTATATATTTTTTTATTAAAAGATGAGACATTACTAATTTTTCCAATCGAGTAAGACAGGTTTATTTTAGTGTGGTTTAAGAAATGATCGAGGTGATTTTTTGTTTTTTTATTAAAAAAAACTTTGCTTTTTTTTTTTATTATTACAAAAAATGCGCTTTTTTTTATTACAAAAATTGTGTAATTTAGGATAGTAAATCATATTTAAGCCTTATTATTATTATTATTATTATTATTATTATTATTATTATTATTATTATTATTATTATTATTATTATTGAAATACTACGACAGTATTATCCCTTTTGGTCATCAGATATTACAATAATAATAATAATTATTATTATTATAAGTTATTACAATTATTATTATTATAACAATTCCTAGAAACGATACTACTTAGTTTAAATATTAGTATTACATAAATTTAAGCATGGTAGATAGTCAAGTACAATGGTTTTTGTTGAAATATAAGGTTTCTAATTTGAAGAGGTCTAGAGTTCGAGACTTGTGAGTAAAATTTTCTTTAAGAAAAATTTTAACCTCCACATCAAGAAAAAATAATTCTGCCACGCCAAAAAAAAAATGGAGTCAACTTCAGATCAACAAGATTCCGTCTGCTTTTTTTGACTGGAAAATCGAATCGGAGTGACTATTTTGTAAGTTTTTGAAAATACAGTTATTCGATTGTAACAAAAAAAGTTTCGGTAACCATAATGAAAACCGAACTCCAATACAATGACCAAAACCTTATTTATCCCAATAAATATATGAGGTGTATATACTTGGGTTCAGTATGATTACAGGCATTAGTCTTCACATAATAAGATATTATATATATATATCCGTACGTGAATCACTTAGTATGATCCGGAATTCCGGACTTCACATAACTCTCCTGTTGAAGAATTCGTGGAAATCTCGGAAGAATGACTAATATTATATATATATATATATATATATATATATATAATATTCTTAATTATTTTAATATTAAAATAAAAGAGTTTATTTTAATTTTAAAATTGAATTTCATGATAACTAATTAGAGTTGGAATGGATTTCATGATAACTAATTGGAGTTGAAATTGGATTTCATGTTTTCTTAAATAAAAGAGTTTATTTAGATATGAAATAAGATTTCATATTATTCAAAATAAAAGAGTTTATTTGTAAATATGAAAGAAAATTCGTATTTCCTTAAATAAAGGAGTTTTATTTTTTTCTTGGAATTGGATTTCATAATTAATTAAAATAAAGGAGTTTATTTTGATTAAAGATTTTGATTAAAATAAAATAGTTTATTTTATTCAAAATTGGATAAATTAAAATAAAAGAGGTTTATTTTGATTTAAATTTGGATTAAAATAAAAGAGTTTATTTTGATTCAAAATTAGATTTTATACTAACTAAATTTGCCCATTAAATGATATCAATATATATATTGAATATTTGTTATTCATGAGATGAATGTTATTTATTGATGCATACGGTGATGTGTATGATAATAAATGGGATTGATTATGGTTTATTGACCAATGTGATTGGATTTTGTTTTAGTTGAATGTATGAATGTATGAGTTTTATTAAATGGGGTCTGCGTACCTCGTCTTCTCTAATTTTTTTTCTTAATGTAAATTCTAACTCCCTCCTATGTACTTTCCTCGATCACGATCAAGGTTTCTATTTATTTTAAATAGTTTTGTAATAGGAATAATTAGAATTAATTTTGAAGAATTGGAGATCAAGGAACAAGGAGTGCTTGAAGACCCGTTTATAATGGAGCCCGGGTTTAAATGTAATAGTTATATTTAAATATTAATTCTTGCACCCCTAGGGTTTGACCTTTTAGTTCACTTGGTGGCTCTAGTGAACCAAACTAGAATAAAAGTCCATAATCAATCCAGGTAGAATATAGTATTCTATATGTGCATGCTTATACTATATATATTATATATTATGCAAACATGCTTCGCATGTTAATTAATATGACGCGTATTTTATATATATATATATGTGTGTGTGTGTGTGTGTGTGTGTGTGTGTGTGTGTGTGCATGCGTGCTAAACAAGATGAGACAAATTAATAACAAACCCCTCAAATTTTTTATATTAAGTCCTAAGCGTTCAAAGATATTTGGAATATCGAACGTCGCCTTCTAGCATGATAAAAAATAATAGAGTATCAATTAATTATTATAAGTTTGTTGTGTCACCACAAGGCTTATCTTAATTCTTTGAGATATTAATTTTATCACATTTGATGCTTATAAAGAAAATTGAACAATATTATTCTGTTGTGTCACCACAAGGACATTATTTTTTCTTTTTTGAATATATAGAGTGCTAGGTTGGACTTAACTTGGATAATTTTGATTCGGATGTGCCACCACTTGATCAAAATAATCTAAGAGGCAAAATACAAGGAGTTGCATAGATGATGTAATTGACAAGAGTTGTCTACCTATTTATTTATATATAGTTTGTTGTGTCACCACAAGGCTATATACATTTGAAATAATATCCTTATTCTCACTAGCATATCTTCAATTAGATATTGCCGAACTATATATATTAAGGGTAATATAGTTTGAAGAAAATAGTGAGAGATACCAATTTAAAACAAGACCTAATTTATTTTGGTAATTAATAAAAGAATGTATGCTAAAATGTTGTTAATTACAAATTCATTTACAAAATTTTATAATGTCTAAATTACTATCACTGCGAAGTATATTAGATATTATTTAACCAGATCGTATTAAACAGATTGGTTAAGGAAATTGGGAAAGGTTCTCACGACTGAAAAGCTATCTTATGTCCTTAATACGCCTATCCCTGCAATGGTTGCAGACAATACCTCTGAGGAACGAGCTTCAGCGTCGACATGAAACTATGGATGTTCCTACTATATTGCTGCACATCAAGTAGTTAATGGTGAAGAAAGTAGGACTGATAGATATCAGATATCTAAGGAGCTCTTTCGATCTAGAATGACCGATGACACTACAGTACAGATAAAAGTCCTTAACATTATCAATTTGATTGATCAATTAGGACAACAGGTTGTCATGGATGGAGAGTTGAGCCAAGATTTGATCTTGCACTCACTCCCGGGCTCCTTTCACAATTGTTGTGAATTTTTCATATGAACAAGCTAGATATCAGCCTCGCTGATTTGCTTAACATGTTGAAAATGATGAGTCACTTTCCACCAACAAAGACCAAGTCTTACTAGTAGGGGCCAAAGGGTGAAAAGAAGAATGATTCTAAGAAGGTAAATGGAAAGACAAAAATAAAGGATTATAAAAACAAAACTGATACAGATAGCAAAGGAGTTTGCTTCCACTGCAATAAGACATGACACTGGAAAAGAAACTATGAGAAGCATCTTGCAGAGGCTAACCAAAGAAGCTTAGTGAAGTTTCGGTTACAAATACAAATTTGTTCATGATTTAAAATAAATTTCTCTTTAAGTCAATGTTCTACTTGGGTATTGGATACCGACTTTGGTTATCATAAATATAGATTTATGAAGGGACCAAGTAGAAGTAGAAAGCTAAACAAAAATAAGTAATCCTATGTGTGGGAAATGAAGCAAAGGTTGCCACATTAGCCATAGAAACTTAAAGTTTAGCATTGCCTATGGGCAAATCTATTAAGTTAATAAGTTGTTATTGTATTCCAGTTTGCGATTAGAAACATTATTTCTATTTTATTGCTGGACAATGAAATCTTTGGTATTATAATTAAGAACAATTGTTGTTCTGTTTATAATAATAATGTTTTGTAAAGAACTGAAATATTACTTAATGAATTTTGTATACTTGACTTACGTGAAAAATTATTTTGTAAATTGAATAAACTAGTATAAGAAAAGGAGATGATCATTCAAAGAGTTGAATGTATGTATTTATTGAAATACAAGTGTGAATTATTTGAAAGGTTCAAAGAATTCAGAAGTGAAAAAAATTGGCTAAGTATTAAGATTCTTTGATTAAATCAAGGAATAAATACTTGTGCAATAAGTTTCTAGATCATCTCAAATGGTTTTCTCATAATGGACGCCTTCTGGTACGCAATAATTGATTGATGTATCTGAAAGGAAAAATTGTACCTTGTTGGACATGGTGCGGTCCATAATAATTTTACCAACATTCCAGTATCCCTCTAGGGTCATGTCCTAGAAATGGCTGCATATCTACAAAAAGGTAACCTCAAAATCCAGCCCCAAGACTCCATAAAAGTTATGGACAGGGAGGATTCTTAATCTTAAGTATGTTAAGATAAGGGGTTGTCCAACTTATGTGAAAAGGTTTCAAAGGATAAGTTTGGGAAAAGATTTAACAAGTACAGATTTGTGGGACATCCTAAAGTAAGTTTAGGGCATATGTTCCATAATCCTACTTAGCAAAAGGTGTGTGTTGCGAAACACGCTACCTTCTAAGATAAAGGTGTTTATCATTGAAGGAGCTAGTGGGAGGATAATAGATCTTAAAAAGATCAAGAATCACAAATCACTATAAGTCAAATAAGAGGAACCTGTAGATAGACCTATTGTACCACAACTAAATCGTAAATCTGGAACAGTACCTGTGACGCCCCCAAAATTAAGTATACGTCACCCATCTTGGGTCGCCACTTACATGGTACATAAATTCAAATACAACTTACTAACATAACTGTCGTGTACTATATGACATAAACTGTGAGTTTGAATACAAATATTATCTACTAGATATTATACAAATTCAAAAGGAGTCCTCATTACAACTATTATCACACTATTTCATAGAATAGTGAGGACTACTAATGCTATCCTCTGGACCATTACTCCGTTCCCCGACTCGTCCCAGCTATGTTCTCATTTCCTGAAGAGAATAGTGAAAGAAAGGGTGAGCTCAACTAGCCCAAGAAGAAATATTATGACTAAGATAATGCGAATAAATTATCATTAGCCTTCAACAAATGATGTTAAACCGATAAAATACAATAGACAACCAGTTTAATCATAGTTGAATACGCAATCCATTAAAAGAGTCAAGTAGAAAATAAAGTCTACTATCTTTTAGGTTTTAAAAGGTTTTCATAAATTTTTATCACTAAGACTCGGTTTAATGAATAAACCACAATATCTAATCATCCCTCGTACTACACGGTCAAGGATTTTCATCAAATTATCAATGGTCATGACTATACCGAATCACCCCCGGTCATAATCATACCAAAAACTATCCATCAACGCATTATGTGCCACCGAGGACTTTTATCACATCATTTATAACAAGCCATGATTATACCGAATGATCCTCGGTCATAATCATACTAAGTTCATCTACGCATCGTAAGCCAAAGATAACTTTCAACATAATATAAACATGAGGATGATGACAATGATATAAGAATTCAATAAAACAAGTTCAAGAATTAATTTTCTAGGATTTATTAACGCCCAAATTGTCAACAAGATACTTTGTTTTGTAGAGTAAAATTCAAGAATGATCAAGAATATTTCCATGAAAAGATATCTTTGGATGAAACGCAAATATCAAGGATATTCTACTAATTTCATGGAGTATAAGTCAAAGTTTTAACTAACCTGGGTATAATAAAGAATGGAATAACAAAAGAAATCACCATGCATGCAGATTCAGATAAAAAAGTTATTCCAACAGAATAATAATAACGGAACCAGTCGGTGAAATTCACACCGCAAGCATGGATGTTCCAACATGAATAATAAATGCGAGAATAATAAATAATGGAACCAGTCCTGTAGATAATAGCATGCATGGATATTCGACGAGTAATAATAAAGACGGAATAATAAAAATGGAACTGTGTCCGTGTAAAACACACGCATGTGATATTCCAATGTAATAATAATAAAGAGCGGAACCAGTCGGTGTAAAAAACACATGCATGTGATGTTCTAATGTAATGATAGAAGAATGTCACCAAGTATAGGGTAAACCACGTATACAAAAGTTATTCCAATGTAATAATAAGCAATGGAATAATGAATGATTTCACCAAGTATAGAGAGTCCGTGATATCTGAAGTTATTCCAATGTAACAATGAAGAAATGGAATAATGTAACTTCTCTTTTGAATACAAAAGAATAATACCCCTTACAGTACAACAAATAATATCCCTTACCTTAGAAGAACCGAATATTGAAAAGTGAAGTAGCAGAATACTTTTCTTTTTCTCTCTATAGATTTTCTCTATAGCTTCTCTCTATAATTTCTCTCTCTAGAGTTTCAAAGTGAATTCGTAAGAAAATAATGAAGGAATGAGCTTCTATTTATAGGAAAATAGAATGCATAGTAATTAATCCATGAACGGTCAGATTGATTTACTTTTAATCGGCATATCCATATTTAAAGCAAAATCTTTTAAATAAAATATCATATATTCTATTTATATAAAAACATTTTACTATGCAAAACACTATGCAACACTATGCAAAACACTATGCAACATTATGCATAATAAAATATAATATATTCTATTTATAGAATAACTTTAATAAAGTATTCGCTTTATATAAAGATGTTTCGTTTTATTACGTTAATAATACTTAATAAAACAAAACGTCATTATCGCTATAATAATTCATATTATTAATCGACAATAATGGAATCAAACCGAGTGACTTCTCACATAAGCATCAATAATCAATACCGTGTGCTACTATGCAACCACACGACATCGTATTTTTTACTACCGAAAGTAGTTCAACAAAGATCAACAGTAAAACTTCCACCGTTATTTCAATAAAATATTTTTATCGTTTTCTCAATCCGATAATAATTACATTGTAGGGTCCACCAATGATTGAGTCATTTATTTAATATTCCCTCGCTAAAGAAATATTCCCCGACCAATCGAATATAATATAATCACTTGATACTTTGCAAAATTTATAAATACTACCCACAACTATAATATTATCTTAAATTCACACCATAATATTAAAAAATTATTTCGACAAAATTTAAATCTTTATTGATAAAATCTGGGGTCTCACAATCTCCCTCCTTATGGATTTTTCCCTCGAAATTAGGGTACGACTGTATGATAAGAGGTGAGGATACCTTGAATACCTTTATCGTTGAAAACATTAAATTCATCTTTGCAAGTCGCCAAAGATATTCATTAACAATTCATCTTTGCACTACAAAAGCCAAAGATATACAATCAGAAACCAATAATGCCGAGACTCAAACTTAATAGTATCACGACCACGAATTATCCATGCACCATCGCCAAGGATATTCGTGTTTTCAATTACTTATCATGATTATACCGAATAATCCTTCGGTCATAATCATACCAAGTCTATCAATGCACTACTACCAAAGATGACTTTTACCACATCCATGAATTAATATTTCATCACCGACGAGACTCATTTCAATAATTAATCCATATCATCGAATCATCCCTACACCATGTGCCAAGGATATTCATTAGTATCACGACCACTTAATTATCCATGCACTACTACCAAAGATAATCGTGTATTCATTAGTATCACGACCACAAATTATCCATGCACTACTACCAAAGATAATCGTGTATTCATTAGTATCACGACCACAAATTATCCATGCACTACTACCAAAGATAATCGTGTATTCATTAGTATCACGACCACAATTATCCATGCACTACGTGCCAAAGATAATCGTGTATTCATTAGTATCACGACCACAATTATCCATGCACTACGTACAAAGATAATCGTGTTTTCAATTACTACCATGATTATACCGAACAATCCTCGGTCATAATCATACCAAGTCCATCTATGCACGTGAGCCACGTGATGACTTTCAACATAATATAAGCATGAGGATCATATCAATGATATAAAGAATCAATCAAATGAGATAAAGGATAAATATTAAACATTTATAATATAATTTATCCAGATTCAAGAATATCCCCATGTTATCAATCACTTAATAATCTTATAATCTAATATCATTAATATTATAACAATTTTTTAATCACTTCTTAAATTTATAAACAATTTATTTCAATTGTTTACGCTTTTACCATATAATGCATTTAATCATTCAAAATGCCATACTCATAAGATATCATCACCAATTATCAAATCCTCATCAAAAAAAAATATGCATATACTCTATATAGGATTCTCTAGCCATAAAATCCTATTTTCAACTTTTGTTACTTCACATAACATATTTAACTCATATCAGTAACTAAACTATTTTCATGAAAATACCAAATCAGTCCCAAAAATATTTCTTTTCTGGGATTTAGCATAATATAGTCCCATAATGAAAATATATTTTTCTCGAAATTTTTAAAATTCATTTACTATTTTTCAAAAATCAATTTCTAATTAATTCCTTAAGAAATTAGCTACCTCAAGTTTAACTCCAAAAATTCCCAAATCTTGGCAGGACCTTACACATGTTAACGTGAGCTTCCAGTTTAAATTTCATGGTTATCGGAGTTATAGAACTCCGGTTATATCATTTTTCGTCGGAAAAACCTAAATATTGAAATAGTCATAACTTCCTCATTTTAAGTCAGAATGAGCTCATTTTTGGACAGGAGGTACTTTATACCATATACCTTCATGTCCCAAAAGGCCAGAATTTTTCACATAAATTTAGTGGCTGAAACAGCCCCTCTAAAATCATGGCAGCAGCTTTTTCGGTTTTTTTGCAGCTTTGCACTCCTTTGCTAAAACCAGTCCACACAAAAATCTACAACACCTTTTCCAGTGATTCCACTTGGAGATGCTACAAAACTCATAGATCTAACTCTAGAACTTGACCACACTGAAAAATTCAAAATATATTAGGAGATATGGTCAATTAAATTTCATGTTACATTTTTCACAAAATCTGATTTTCAACTCTTTGTGATTTCTAAGAAACTTTCATGTTTTCTCATAATAACCAACATAACTCATTATAACACTTACTAATACCACGTATACCCATGATTTTCATTAGTCCAATGCTTTTATTATGACTTTCATCATAATCCACGTAAACAGATCATTTTAGTTGAAGAAATATTTGAGGGTTTAAGAAATGGGTTTTTTACTTGGGGTCAATACAAAATTTATTTCACGCTCTAGGGTAGGCTAGAAAGTCTTCAAGAATACGTCAAGAAATTTATTAATGATAGAAATATCATTCAAGACTGTGACTCTCATCCAAAACTTGGATAATACGTCACATTGATACCAACTGTGACTTCTATCCTTTAACCTAGATAGCACCTCATAATGATGCCTATCAACTCGCCATCTTCTTTCATGATGTCGCCTAGAGAAAGTCTGGCTCCGTGGATTTCACAAAAAGAAAGCAACCAACGAAAGGTAGGGGATCTTTACTTATGGCTTGATATAACAAATGATTAACTTTAGGGTTTGGTTACTTTGAATTAAGTATAACAAAGTTGGTTAGGAATATGAAAGCTAACAACCTTACAAAAAGAATAATGAGTAGTTAATCAATCATTTTAAAAAATTACCTCAAAGGCAAGTATTTTCAAAGAGATAAAATCGTGAAAGTGTTTATTTGAAATAACAAGATTAATAAACAGTGGAGGTAACGAAGGTTTCTCCCAATGAAGTTTCAATAGATAAATCAAAGTCTAATTTTTCCGGAGTCAAATTTAAACATTGAACACAACTAGGTAGAATAAAAGAGTGGGTAGAACTTGTATTGAATAAAGTATAGACTTCGTAATAATTTATAATTAATTTACCCGTAATAACTTCATTCGGGTTTTCTCAATAAACGCTTCTCGCTTAAATTACCGAAGTTTGACTTTACTATATAGGTACATTCCACCCTTAAGTGCTTCTTCACATTCCCGATCCATGATTTGAATCATTATTCTCGATCCATATCGAATTCGGGTTGACCGCTATGCATGTGGTAATTAGAATTCGATGTTGGTTCTCCCAATTGTCATCCAAAAGCAAAGTCCATTTCATCTATTTTGGCTTCATTGGATCGGACGTCTCTTTTTCTACACTATCAACGCGTTGTGCGACTTTTACCCATGCATCGCCTATTCTCCTTTATTGATTGTTTCTTCTTTCAAATTTGATCTTTGATTTTTAAATTCTCGATTCCAACTTTAATATCTTACACCCAAACCAAAGCGTGATTTTGTTCGAGCATCACATATCGGGTAACCCAATTTTGAATTGTTGTATCCCTTTGTTCCACTACCGTTTCGTTCTTCAACTTTGTTCTTCTAGCTCACGAACACGATTTTGTAATTCTAAGTTTTGATCATAAACTTCTTCTAACCAATTCTCCTCAGTTCCTCTTCTTCTCTTCTTCCTCTTATTCCTCACTCTCGTTGCTACCTCTGCAACTAGCTCAAGGTGCAACAATTAGTTCTTCATTCACTACGTGGATATCTCTAATTTGTTCCTCGTCTTCGATAATTTGCATTAACTCGATTAGTGATTAAAGGTGTCACAACGGTCACATTCACTCCATTGTGAATATTTTTTTGCCATTTCCAAACACCGCCACAACACAAGGGTTAATTAATATATCAAATATTATCCCTATACTCGTCGACCAATTAAATAACAAATAAACTTAGGTAGATCATACTAGCGAAGGAATTCCGCTCTCCCTCCTAGTTCTTATCTCGCATCTTAGCCAGGATCATATCCCTAAGCTCGATACCAAATCATGACGCCCCAAAATTAAGTATACGTCACCCATCTTGGGTCGCCACTTACATGGTACATAAATTCAAATACAACTTACTAACATAATGCATGCCGGTACTATATTTACATAAATCGTGAGTTTGAATACAAATATTGTCTACTAGATATTATACAAACTCAAAAGGAGTCCTCATTACAACTATTATCACACTATTTCACAGAATAGTGAGGACTACTAATGCTATCCTCGGACCATTACTCCGCTCCCCGACTCGTCCCGCCTATGTTCTCATTTCACAAGAGAACGGTGAAAGAAAGGGTGAGCTCAACTAGCCCAAGAAGAAATATTATGACTAAGATAATGCGTAATAAATTATCATTAGCCTTCAACAAATGTTAAACCGATAAAATACAATAGACAACCGGTTTTAATCTGCAAATGAAATACGCAATCCATTAAAAGAGTCAAGTAGAAAATAAAGTCTACTATCTTTTAGGTTTAAAAGGTTTTCATAAATTTTTATCACTAAGACTCGCGGTTTAATGAATAAACCACAATATCTAATCATCCCCGCATTACCACGGTCAAGGATTTTCATCAAATTATCAATGGTCACGACTATACCGAATCACCCCGGTCATAATCATACCAAAAACTATCCATCATCGCATTACAGCCCATCGAGGACTTTTATCACATCATTTATAACAAGCCATGATTATACCGAATGATCCCTGGTCATAATCATACTAAGTTCATCTACGCACGTAAGCCAAAGATAACTTTCAACATAATATAAACATGAGGATGATGACAATGATATAAGAATTCAATAAAACAAGTTCAAGAATTAATTTCTCTAGGATTTATTAACGCCCAAATTGTCAACAAGATCTGCTTTTGTAGAGAAAAATTCAAGAATGATCAAGAATATTTCCATGAAAAGATCTTTGGATGAAACGCAAATATCAAGGATATTCTACTAATTTCATGGAGTATAGAAGTCAAAGTTTTAACCATTTGGGTATAATAAAGAATGGAATAACAAAAGAAATCACCATGCATGCAGATTGCGAGAAAGTAAAAGTTATTCAACAGTAATAATAATAATAACGGAACGGAAGTCGTGAAATTCACACCGCATGAGGATGTTCCAACAGAATAATAAATGCATGACAGGATATTAAGCGGAGAATAATAAAGCGGAATAATAAAAAAATAGAACCAGTGTCAGTGTAAAACACACGCATGTGATATTCCAACAAAATAATAATAAAGAGCGGAACCGTTAGGTGTAAAACACATGCATGGATGTTCCAATGTAATGATAGAAGAATGTCACCAAGTATAGGGTAAACCACATTATACAAAAGTTATTCCAATGTAATAATAAGCAATGGAATAATGTAATGATTTCACCAAGTATAGGGAGTCTGCGTGATACAAAAGTTATTCCAATGTAACAATGAAGAAATGGAATAACGAAGTTCTCTTTTGAATCTGAAAGAATAATACCCCTTACGGTACAACAAATAATATCCCTTACCTTAGAAGAACCGAATATTGAAAAAGTGAAGTAGCAGAATACTTTTCTTCTTTTCTCTATAGATTTTTCTCTATAGCTTCTCTCTATAATTTCTCTCTCTAGAGTTTCAAATTGAATTCGTAAGAAAATAATGAAGGAATGAGCTTCTATTTATAGGAAAATAGAATGCATAGTAATTAATCCATGAAGCGGTCCAGATTGATTACTTTTAATCTGACGGTCCATATTTAAAGCAAAATCTTTTAAATAAAATATCATATATTCTATTTATATAAAAACATTTTACTATGCAAACACTATGCAACACTATGCAAAACACTATGCAACATTATGCATAATAAAATATAATATATTCTATTTATGAATAACTTTAATAAAGTATTCTTTTTTATATAAAAGATGTTTCGCATTTTATTACGTTAATAATCTGAATAAAACAAAACGTCATTATCGCTATAATAATTCATATTATTAATCGACAATAATGGAATCAAACCGAGTGACTTCTCACATAAGCATCGATAATCAATACCGTGTGCCTACTATGCAACCACACGTATTCGTATTTTTACTAATGAAAGTAGTTCAACAAAGATCAACGGTAAAACTTCCGCCGTTATTTCAATAAAATATTTTTGTCGTTTTCTCGATCAATCCGATAATAATTCAATTAGGGTCCACCAATGATTGAGTAGTTATGACGAATATTCCTCGCTAAACCTAATATTCCCTAACCAATCTAATATAATATAATCACTTGCATACTTTGCAAAATTTATAAATACTACCCACAACTATAATATTATCTTAAATTCACACCATAATATTAAAAAATTATTTCGACAAAATTTAAATCTTTATTGATAAAATCTGGGGTCTCACAGTACCGAAGATACCTAGGAGGTATGAATTCATCATAGATGATGATGAGGTACACATCATAGAATATGATAATCCAGTTACATACGATGAAGTAAGAGCTGTAGACACTCAGAGAAATGGATTGAAGCAAGCTTCTCAAATATGGAACATTCATTTTGATGAGATAATCAAAAGAGTTTGATTTTATCAAAAACAAGAATGAACTTAGTGTGTACAAAAGGGTCAGTGGGAGCGTCGTGACATTCCAAATATTATATGTTGATATACTATGGATAAGGAATGACATACTAATGCTACAATCAGTAAAGATAAATTTGTCTAAACATTCCTCCATGAATGATTTGGGAAGAGTATCGTAATTGGGGATACAAATCTATATAGATAGATTTAAGAGGATGCTCGACTTAACCCAAGGAACGTATATTCATTTAATGCTAAAGTCGTTTAGCATGGCAAACTCCGTGGGATGTCTCATGTTGATGAGACATGGAATGTATCTCTCTCAATAGTCCCCAAAGACTCCAAAAAGAGAGATTGCATATGTGAGACCCCGAATTTTATGAAATAAAAGTATTCAATTTTTTTCTATTTTGGTAAATAGTTAAATTGATAAAAGTTTAAAGTTAAGGGTAATATGTGAAAATTTTTCAAAGTAGACAAGTTGTCATAAAATAATCTTGCCATATTCACTCTAGTATTGTTCACTCGAGTATTTGGGGCACTTTTTGTGTCAGAGTACTATTCACGAGTTACTATTCACGGGTTACTATTCACCCAAATATTATTCACTCGGGTATTTGGGGTATTTTTGTGTCGGGGTACTATTCATAGGGTACTATTCTCGAAGTACTATTCACGGGATACTATTCACCCGAAAAATATATTTCTTATCGGTCCAAATTATTTTTGGGTACAATATTATTCCATGAGGAGATGTGCTAATTTTTCAGACCGTTGGTTGAAATTATAATAGTAAATCAATATGGATCGTTGATTTAAAGTTTTAATAGTAACTTGTCCCTTCAGTTTTCCAAGAGTTATTTATCCCTTCAGTTTTTCAAGAGTTATTTGCCCCTTCGGGGTTTCAAGAGTTATATGCCCCTTCGGTGTTTTAAGAGTTAATTGCCCCTTCGTAAATAGTAGTTGTCTCTTCAATATTACCAAGAGTCATTTTGACCTTTCGTTAAGACCAAGAGCCACTTTCAGTTCTTCTATAAATAGAAGCTCATTCCTTCATTATTTCTTATTTAATTCACTTGAAACTCTAGAGAGAAACTATAGAGAGAAAGAAGAAAAGTATTCTGCTACTTCACTACTCATATATCCAGTACTCTTCTTCTTAAGGTAAGGGATATTATTTGTTGTACCTGTAAGTGGTATTATTTCTTTCTTATTTATGAAGAGAACTTCTGTTAGTCCATTCTTTATTATTATGTTGGAATAACGTGTATATGCAAAGTACTGCATACATGGTGAAATTCTTCTATTATTCCATTCTTTACTATTCATTGCCGTAATATCTCGTCTGCAATGCGTTTTACGCCGGACCTGGTTCCATTATTTATTATTCTGTCGGAATATCCTGTCTGTGCATTTACGCCGGACCTGGTTCCATTATTTATTATTCTATTAGAATATCTTGTCGGTGCGTTTCACGCCTGACCTGGTTCCATTCTTTATTATTCTGTTGGGAATAACCTGTCTGTGCGGTCTCTATCGCATGCATGGTGAATCCTTCTGTTATTCCATTCTTTATTATTCTGTTGGAATAACCTGTCTATGTGGATTACCACATGCATGGTGAATGTGTTAGGTTTGTAATATTCATAACGCAATCAAATTGCATAAAAAGTAGCGGAAGCGTGTAAAAATCAGAGTTTAAAAAAAAATTTACAAACCATAAACCCGGATCACCCTTTATGCACAATTATTAATTAAACGAAAAGATAAAGAATAAAATCATACCCTTGAAGATCGAGCTTCCTCAGGTACAAGTTCACCTCCAAATCCTTTCGCGTTCAATCTTGAATCCACCGGGTTTGGTTCCTTCCTTTGATCAACGTTAGCCACCCAAATGTTTGGCCTCTAGAGGTGATCCACCAAGGAAGAAGAAAATTCAAGAAGAAGGGTGGTTGGCTAAACCCTAGTTTTCTATCTCTATAGAAAAAGGTGTACTCTCCCAACAAATTGGAATTATTACGTATGTTGTTAAAGTCAACAACCCCTACCACCCATAATAAGACTCCTCTTATTTATAGATGTGGGCAACCCATCTTAACAATTAAGGATTTGGGTTTTATTTAATTAATTAAATTCTTTTAATTAATTAGGCTCCCTAATCTTATTAGGGATAATTAATTAAACTCTTTTAATTAATTTAACCTCCTAATCTTATTAGGAATAAATGAGAGTACTTATATTAAATTAATTCCTAAACTCTTTTAGAAATTAAAATAATAATAATTGTAATAATATTAATAAGACTCCTCTTATTAATTTATATTTAATATTTTAAAATATTAAATAATAAATATTAAGCTATTTAATTTATTCTATCACCATAGATTAAATTAAATATACATAACTATATTATTACGATTATGCCATTAACTTCTTAAATAATTATTCTTCCTTTTATGGTGTGACCCTTTAGGTTCTCCATATTAAAGGTTGTGAATAAATCAATTAGAACAATTCTAATCTTATTTAAATAAATAAATTAAACAATTAATTTATTTAAATAAATAATATTTATTCTACAATAGGGATAAGCCTCCCCAGCGATCAACGACTTTCCAGATAATATAGATTTCAACATTAATCATAAAAGAACCTTTGAGTAAATAGTTACCATACAATTCAATCCTTCCACCATACAATGTCCCAATTAAATATAAGACATGGAATTCTTTGTCAAGTCTTATTTTATTTAATTATATGTATTTCGATCCTTAAATGAACAACTCCAAATAATGCAAATTAGAAACTCCTTTCTAATTTCATTTCGCCGCCAAGGACTACTGGGTTGTCATTTATCGAATCACATAGGACATTTCTCTTCTTTTATTAGAAGTGGTAGATTCTTTATCGATCATACATTATCTCCATGTACAACTTATTATACCCAAGCATACCCTTTGATATACCCTAAGGGTCTTAAGGAATAAGTCAAAGTAGTATAACTCATCATACACAAGATACTATGATGATCTCAAGTCCAAGGATTACTCAGACTACTATCACTACTGAGGAATTCTATTGACGAGCAAATAAAACTCCATTAGGTATTCCTTAGCGAGCCAACGTTCAAATGAACTTATTCTCTAATAAGCACCTACATACTTGCTTTAGTGTCTCCACACAAATGATCATGAGATCAATCATCCTCATCCAATGAAAGCAAGCAACGTATGTACCAATCTATCCGGATTCACTAATCCCCAATTTAGTAATCCAACGATTGGGAACTATTTTAGTTTTAAGCTTTCTAAGAATTTAGATCTCATTAGAATGATCATCATCATTATTCTAAAAGCATTGCTTAAAACTATGGGTTTATCACATATTATAAAACAAAGATCGTAGATAATTAAAAGCCTTTAATAAATTAATACTTTTTATTAATAAATGAATAAGATTGTTACAAAGTATATGCTTTATCATCAAACATGATTGGCTTGTGTGCATACTACTTTCAGAATGATCCTTTGTATTTCATTCCTTGTTAAATTGTGGAAATGATCTGTTTACGTGGATTATGATGAAAGTTATAATAAAAGCATTGGATTAATGAAAATCATGGGTATATGTGGTATTAGTAAGTGTTATGATGAGTTATGTTGGTTATTATGTGAAAATAGGAAAGTTTCTTAGAAATCACAAAGGGTTGAAAATCAGATTTTGGTGAAAATGGAATATGAAATTCAATTGACCATATCTCCTATTATATTTTGAATTTTTGAGTGTTGTCAAGTTCTAGAGTTAGATCTATGAGTTTCCTAACTTATCCAAGTGGAATCACTGAAAAAGGTATTGTAGATTTTCTTGTGGACTGATTTTAGCGAAGGAGTCAAAAACTGAAAAGTGCCAAAAAGCTACTGCCAGAAAATTTAAAAGGGCATTTTCGGCCACTTAATTTATGAGAAATTTTTTGGCCTTTCGGGACATGAAATTATATGGTATAAAGTACCTCCTGTCAAAAAATGAGCTCATTCCGACTTAAAATGAGCAAGTTATGACCATTTTAATATTTAGGTTTTTCCGACGAAAAACACTATAACCGGAGTTCTATAACTCCGATGACTATGAAATTTAAACTGGAGGCTCACGTTAACATGTGTAAGATCCTGCTAAGATTTGGAAATTTCTGCAGTTAAACTTAAGGTAGCTAATTTCTTAAGGAATTAATTAGAAATTGATTTTTGAAAAATAGTAAATGAATTTTAAAAATTTCGAGAAAAATATATATTCAATATGGGACTATATTATGCTTAATCACAGAAAAGAATAATTTTTGGGACTGATTTGGTATTTTTTATGAAAATAATCTAGTTACGAGTAAATGAGACGTTATTAGTTCTTGGTTAAATTAATTCTTGAACTTGTTTTATTGAATTCTTATATGTGAGACCCCAGATTTTATCAATAAAGATTTAAATTTTGTCGAAATGATTTTTTAATATTATGGTGTGAATTTGAGATAATATTATAGTTGTGGGTAGTATTTATAAATTTTGCAAAGTATGCAAGTGGTTATATTATATTCGATTGGTCGAGGAATATTCGGTTTAGCAGGATTATTCGTACAACGGCTCAATCATTGGTGGACCCCACAACAGAATTATTGTCGGATTGAGAAAACGACAAAAATATTTTATTGAAATAACGGCGGAAGTTTTACGTTGATCATTGTTGAACTACTTCATTAGTAAAAGTACAAAGAATAATGTCGTGGTGCATAAGTAGTTATACGCAGTATTGATTATCGATGCTTATGTGAGAAGTCACTCGGTTTGATTCCATTATTGTCGATTAATAATATGAATTATTATAGCGATAATGACGTTTTGTTTTATTCGTATTATTAACGTAATAAAAAGCGAAACATCTTTTTATATAAAACATAATACTTTATTAAAGTTATTCTATAAATAGAATATATTATATTTTATTATGCATAGTGTTGCATAGTGTTTTCAGATAGTGTTTTGCATAGTGTTGCATAGTGTTTGCATAGTAAAATGTTTTTATATAAATAGAATATATGATATTTTATTTAAAAGATTTTGCTTTAAATATGGACCGTCGATTAAAAAGTAAATCAATCTGGACCGATTCATGGATTAATTACTATGCATTCTATTTTCCTATAAATAAGCTCATTCCTTCATTATTTTCTTACTTAATTCATTGAAACTCTAGAGAGAGAGAAATTATAGAGAAAGAAAAAAGTATTCGCTACTTCACTTTGCCAATATTGGCTTCTTCTAAGGTAAGGGATATTATTTGTTGTACTCGTAGAGGGTGTTATTCTTTCTTATTCATGAAGAGAACTTCATTATTCCATTCATTATTATTCTTTGAATAACTTTTGTAAAAGTGGCATACCCTATACATAACTTTCAGTATGCTGTGAGATACCCTATACTAGGTGAAATCCTTATATTATTCCATTCTTATTTATTACATTGGAATAACTTTGATACGTGAATCCCCTATACTTAGTGATCTTTTTCGTTATTCCATTCTTTATTATTCTATTGGAATATTCATCGTGTGTTTTACACGGACACGGTTCCATTGTTTATTATTCCGCATTTATTATTCATTTGGAATATCATGCTCGTGTCTTTTTACAGGACTGGTTCCATTGTTTATTATTATTCAAACATTTATTATTACATTGGATCATCTTGTGATGTGTGAATTTCACACGATTTTGGTTAGATTATTATTATTCTCGTTGAATAACTTGTCATCTCAAGTACCGCATGTATGGTGATTTCCTTTGTTATTCCATTCTTTATTATACCGGTTGGTTAAAACTTTGACTTTATACTCCATGAAATTAGTAGAATATCTTTGATATTTGCGTTTCATCCAAAAGATCTTTTCATGGAAATATTCTTCTCGATCATTCTTGAATTTTACTCTACAAAGCGTATCATGTTGACAATTTGGACGTTAATAATTCTGGATAAATTAATTCGTGAACTTGTTTTATTGAATTATTATGTCATTGTCATCATCCTCCCGTTATATTATGTTATCTTTGGCTTACGTCGTATAGATGAACTTAGTATGATTATGACTGAGGATCATTCTGTATATAATCATGGCTTAATATAAATGATGTGACAAAAGTCCTCGATTGTGGGTTTGTAATGCGTTGATGGATAGTTTTTGGTATGATTATGACGTGGGTGATTCGATGATGTGGAATATTTATTAAGTTTGAGTCTCGCCTATAATGATGATGAAATACCTTTAAAACCTAAAAGATAGTAGACTTTATTTTCTACTTGACTCTTTTAATGGATTGCATATTCACGCAGATTAAACCGGTTGTCTATTGTATTTTATCGGTTTAACACTTTGTTGAAGGCTAATGATAATTTATTCGCATTATCTTAGTCATAATATTTCTTCTCGGGCTAGTTGAGCTCACCCTTTCTTTCACCTTTTTCTCTTGAAATGAGAACATATTTGGGATTTAGTCTGGGAAGCGGAGTAATGGTCCAGAGGATAGCATTAGTAGTCCTCACTATTCTATGAAATAGTGTGATAATAGTTGTAATGAGGACTCCTTTTGAGTTTGTATAATATCTAGTAGACAATATTTGTATTCAAACTCACGGTTTATGTCGTATTGTATACCTACGCTTATGTTTTATAAGTTGTATTTGAATTTATGTACCATGTAAGTGGCGACCCAAGATGGGTGACGATACCTAATTTTGGGGGCGTCACGGTTGGTATCGAGTTTAGGATATGATCCACGGCTAAGATGCTTGAGATAAGAACTAGGAGGAGAGCGGGAATTCCTTCGCTAGTATTACCTACCTAAGTTTATTTGTTATTTAATTGGCTCATCGAGTATAGGGATAATATTTGATATATTAATTAACCCTTATGTTTGTGGCGGTGTTTGGAAATGGCGGTGAAAATATTCACAATGGAGTGAATGTGACCGTTGTGACACCTTTAATCACTAATCAAAGTTAATGCAAAGGTCGGACGAGGAACAAATTAGAGATATCCATGTAGTGAATGAAGAACTAATTTTTGCACCCGAGCTAGTTGCAGAGGTAGCGGTGAGAGTGAGGAAGAAGAGGAAGAAGAGGAACCCGAGGAGAATTGGTTAGAAGAAGTTTATGATCAAAACTTAGAATTACAAAATCGTGTTCGTGAGCTAGAAGAACAGTTGAAGAGCGACAACGGTCATGGAACAAAGGGATACAACAATTCAAAATTGGGTTACCCGATATGTGATGCTCGAACAAAATCACGCTTGCAAGTGGTGTAAGATATTAAAGTTGGAATCGAGAATTTAAAAATCAAAGATGAAATTTGAAAGAAGAAACAATCGAACGAAGGAGAATAGGCGATGCATGGGTAAAAGCCGCACAACGCGTTGATAGTGTAGAAAAGACGTCCGATCCAATAAAGCCAAAATAGATGAAATGGACTTTGCTTTTTGGACAGTAATTGGGAGAACCCAACATCGAATTCAGAATTACCCTGTGCATAAAGGTCAACCCGAATTTGATATGGATCGGAGAATAATGATTCAAATCATGGATCAGGAATGTGAAGAAGCACTTAAGGGTAGAATGTACCCTATAGTAAAGTCAAACTCGGTAATTTAAGCGAGAGCGTTTGTCGAGAAACCCGAACGAAGTTATTACGGGTAAGTTAATTATAAATTAATGCGAAGTCTATACTTTATTCAATACAAGTTCTACCCACTCTTTTATTCTACCTAGTTGTGTTCAATGTTTAAATTTGACTCCGAAAAAATTAGACTTTGATTTATCTATTGAAACTTCGTTGGGAGAAACCTTCATTACCTCTACTGTTTATTAATTTATTGTTTCAAATAAACACTTTCACGTTACCTGTCGATCTTATCTCTTTGAAAATACTTGCTTTTGAGGTAATTTTTGAAAACGATTGATTAACTACTCATTATTCTTTTTGTAAGGTTGTTAGCTTTCATATTCTAACCTTGACGTTATACTGAATTCAAAGTAACCAAACCCTAAAGTTAATCCTTTGTTATATCAAGCCATAAGTAAAGAGCCCCGATCCTTTCGTTGTTGACTTCCTTGTGTGGAATGCACAAGCCGGATTTTCAGAGGGCGACGCCGTGAATGAAGATGGCAAGTTTATAGGTATCATTGTGAGGTGCTATCTAAGTTAAGGGATAGAAGTCACGGTTGGTATCGATGTGATGTACTATCCAAGTCTTGGATGAGAGTCACGTTTTGAATGATATTTCTATTATTAATAAATTTCTGGCGATTCTTGAAGGCTTCTTAGCCTACTTAGAGCGTGAAATCGAATTTTGTATTGACCCCAGTACAAAACCCATTTCTTAAACCCTCAAATATTTCTTCAACTAAAATGAACAATTTACGTGGTTTATGATAAAAGTCATAATAAAAGCATTGGACTAATCAAAATCATGGGTATACGTAGTATTAGTAAGTGTTATGATGAGTTATGTTGGTTATTATGTGAAAACATGAAAGTTTCTTAGAAATCACAAAGAGTTGAAAATCAGATTTTGGTGAAAAACGTAACATGAAATTCAATTGACCATATCTCCTATTATATTTTGAATTTTTAAGTGTGGTCAAGTCTTAGAGTTAGATCTATGAGTTACCTAACTAATCCAAGTGGAATTACTGAAAAAGGTGTTGTAGATTTTTGTGTGGACTGATTTTAGCAAAGGAGTGCAAAGCTAGAAAAAAACCAAAAAAAAGTTTCTTTTGCCATGATTTTAGAGGGCTGTTTTGGCCACTTAAATTATGAGAAAAATTCTGGCCTTTTGGGACATGAAGGTATATGGTATAAAGTACCTCCTGTCCAAAAATGAGCTCATTCTGACTTAAAATGAGCAAGTTATGACTATTTCAATATTTAGGTTTTTCGGACGAAAAATGCTATAACCGGAGTTCTATAATTCCGATGACCATGAAATTTAAACTGGAAGCTCACGTTAACATGTGTAAGGTCCTGCCAAGATTTGGGAATTTTTGGAGTTAAACTTGGGGTAGCAAATTTTTTAAGGAATTAATTAGAAATTGATTTTTTGAAAAATAGTAAATGAATTTTAAAAATTCCGAGAAAAATATATTTTCATTATGGGACTATATTATGCTAAATCCCAGGAAAAAAAATATTTTTGGGACTGATTTGGTATTTTCATGAAAAATAGTTTAGTACCGAACATATGAGTTAAATATGTTATGTGAAGTAACAAAGTTGAAAATAGGATTTTATGGCTAGAGAATCCTATATAGAGTATATGCATATTTTTTTTATGAGGGATTTGATCATTAATGATGATATCTTATGAGTATGGAATTTTGAATGATTAAATGCATTATATGGTAAAGTGTAAACAATTGAAATAAATTGTTTATAAATTTAAGAAGTGATTAAAATATTGTTATAATATTAATGATATTAGATTATAAGATTATTAAGTAATTGATAACATGGGGATATTCTTGAATCTCCTGGATAAATTATATTATAAATGTTTAATATTTATCCTTTATCTCATTTGATTGATTCTTTATATCATTATCCTCATGCTTATATTATGATGAAAGTCATCTATGACCTGTAGTGCATAGATGGACTTGGTATGATTATGACCAGGGATTGTTCGGTATAATCATAACCGTAATTGAAAAAACACGATTATCTTTGCACGTAGTGTATGGATAATTCGTGGTCGTGATACTAATGAATACACGATTATCTTTGCACGTAGTGCATGGATAATTTGTGGGTCGGATACTAATGAATACACGATTATCTTTGGCAGTAGTGCATGGATAATTTGTGGTCGTGATACTAATGAATACACGATTATCTTTGGCCGTAGTGCATGGATAATTTGTGGTCGTGATACTAATGAAAACACGAATATCCCTGGCCAGTAGAGCATGGATAATTCGTGGTCGTGATACTATTAAGCTGAGTTTCAGCATTATTGGTTTTACAGTTGTATATCTTTGGCCTGTAGTGCAAAGATGAATCGTTAATGAATATCTTTGGCCGGATTGCAAAGATGAATTTTATGTTTTCAACGATAAAGGTATTCAAGGTATCCTCACCTCTAATCATACCAGGTATGTACCCTAATTTCGAGGGCAAAATTCCATAAGGAGGGGAGATTATGAGACCCCAGATTTTATCAATAAAGATTTAAATTTTGTCGAAATAATTTTTTAATATTATGGTGTGAATTTGAGATAATATTATAGTTGTGGGTAGTATTTATAAATTTTGCAAAGTATTCAAGTGGTTATATTATATTCGATTGGTGGGGAATATTCGGTTTAGCGAGGGAATGTTCATACAACGGCTCAATCATTGGTGGACCCCATTAATGTAATTATTGTCGGATTAAGAAAAGCGACAAAAATATTTTATTGAAATAACTACGGAAGTTTTACCGTTGATCTTGTTGAACTACACTCGGTAGTAAAAGTAAAGTAACACGTGTGGTTGTAGACAAGAAGCACGGTATTGATTATTGATGCTTATGTGAGAAGTCACTCGGTTTGATTCCATTATTGTCGATTAATAATATGAATTATTATAGCGATAATGACGTTTTGTTTTATTCAGTATTATTAACATAATAAAAGCGAAACATCTTTTTATATAAAATGTAATACTTTATTAAAGTTATTCTATAAATAGAATATATTATATTTTATAATGCATAAGTCGTAGTGTTGTATAGTGTTTTGCATAGTATTTGCATAGTAAAATGTTTTATATAAATAGAATATATGATATTTTATTTAAAAGATTTTGCTTTAAATATGGACCGCCGATTAAAGTAAATCAATCTGGACCGTTCATGGATTAATTACTATGCATTCTATTTTCCTATAAATAAGCTCATTCCTTCATTATTTTCTTACGAATTCTTTGAAACTCTAGAGAGAGAAATTATAGAGAGAAAAAAAAAAGTATTCTCGCTACTTCACTTTGCCAATATTCAGGTTCTTCTAAGGTAAGGGATATTATTTGTTGTACCCGTAAGGGGTGTTATTCTTTCTTATTCATGAAGAGAACTTCATTATTCCATTCATTATTATTCATTGGAATAAACTTGTAAAAGTGGTATACCCTATACATAACCTTGTACGCCATGATATACCCTATACTAGGTGAAATCCTTATATTATTCCATTCTTATTTATTACATTGGAATAACTTTGTATACGCTTGAATCCCCTATACTTGGTGATCTTCTTCATTATTCCATTCTTTATTATTCTGTTGGAATATCCTGCGTGTGTTTTACACCGGCACTGGTTCCATTGTTTATTATTCGCATTTATTATTCTCATTTGGAATATCACATGTGTTTTTTTAGGACTGGTTCCATTGTTTATTATTATTTAGCATTTATTATTACATTGGATCATCCATGCGAATGTGAATTTCACGACTTTGGTTCCGTTATTATTATCTCATTTGAATAACTGTCATCGGCAATACCGCATGCATGGTGATTTCCTTTGTTATTCCATTCTTTATTATACCGGTTGGTTAAAACTTTGACTTCTATACTCCATGAAATTAGTAGAATATCTTTGATATTTGCGTTTCATCCAAAGATATCTTTCATGGAAATATTCTTCCGATCATTCTTGAATTTTACTCTACAAAACGAAGATCATGTTGACAATTTGGGACGTTAATAATTCACGGATAAATTAATTCGTGAACTTGTTTTATTGAATTATTATGTCATTGTCATCATCCTCTGTTATATTATGTTATCTTTGGCTTACGTGCATAGATGAACTTAGTATGATTATGACCGAGGATCATTCGGTATAATCATGGCTTGATATAAATGATGTGACAAAAGTCCTCGGTGGCTCGTAATGCAAATTGATGGATAGTTTTTGGTATGATTATGACTAGGGGTGATTCGGTATAGTCATGACCATTGATAATTTGATGAAAATCCTTGGACCGTAGTGCGGGGATGATTAGATATTGTGGTTTATTCATTAAACCGAGTCTTAGTGATAAAAATTGATGAAAACCTTTTAAAACCTAAAAGATAGTAGACTTTATTTTCTACTTGACTCTTTTAATGGATCAGATATTCACGCAGCTTAAACTGGTTGTCTATTGTATTTTATCAGTTTAACATTGTGGAAGACTAATGATAATTTATTCTGCATTTTCTTAGTTATAATATTTCTTACTGGGCTAGTTGAGCTCACCCTTTCTTTCACTGTTCTCTTCAGGAAATGAGAATATAGCTGGGACGAGTCGGGGAAAAGAGTGATGGTCCCGAAGATAGCATTAGTAGTCCTCACTATTCTATGAAATAGTGTGATAATAGTTGTAATGAGGACTCCTTTTGAGTTTGTATAATATCTAGTAGACAATATTTGTATTCAAACTCACAGTTTATGTCGTATTGCATACCTACGAGTTATATTAGTAAGTTGTATTTGAATTTATGTACCATGTAAGTGGCGACCCAAGATGGGTGACGTATACCTAATTTTGGGGGCGTCACATTATATCATTGTCATCATCCTCATATTTATATTTTGTTGAAAGTCATCTGTGGCCTGTAGTACATAGATGGACTTGGTATGATTATGACCAGGGATTATTCGGTATAATCATAACCGTAATGTTACAAAAGACGTGGTAAAAGTCCTCATTGGCCCGTAGTGCATTGATGGACAGTTTTTGGTATGATTATGGCTATGGATTCTCTTCAGCCAATGGTGCAAAGATGAATTGTTTTATAGCATGATCAGGATCATTGATAAAAATACGATTATCTTTGGCCCATAGTGCATGGATAATTTGTGGTTGCGATACTAATGAAAAAGTCCTCATTGGCCCGTAGTGCATTGATGGACAGTTTTTGGTATGATTATGGCTATGGATTCTCTTCGGCCAAGGGTGCAAAGATGAATTGTTTTATGGCATGATCAGGACTGTTGATGAAAACACGATTATCTTTTGCCCGTAGTGCATGGATAATTCGTGGTCGTGATACTAAAGAATATCCTTGGCCTGTAGTGCAGGGATGATTCGATGATGTGGATTATTTATTGAGCTGAGTCACATCAATGAAATATTAATTCATGGATGTGATAATAATGAATATTTTTGGCCGTAGTGCAAAGATGATTTAATGATTATGAGCAGGAATTGTGATTTGATATAACCATAATTTTTGATGTTTCAGGTGAAGACAGGTGATAAAATTTATCTTCGTCCTGGGTACGAAGAGGAATTTAGAATCACAATTGTGATTATGAGTTATTCACATGATCGTGGACGGGAATTGTTGATTGATGTTACAGGGATAAAACATTATTGGTGGACTTTTAACGTAGAGAAGATAATAGACCTTATGGTCTATTTGACTCTTCTAATGGATTGCTCGTTCTGCTGCAACTATGGTTGAAAAGTTTTATCATCTACCATATGTTCTAAATCTCTGATTTATTATTGATGAAAGCTATTGATAATTTAATTATCTTTAGTCATGATATTCTTTACTGGGCTAGTTGTGCTCACCCTTTCTGTTTCACAATTCCTTACAGGTAATAAGAGTGTTTCCATAAGAGTGTTCAAAGGGTCGAAGCGGGGATAACAAGGAATAGAAACGATGGTCTCTAATGGAGGTTCTCCTAAACAATATAGAAAAGTGTGTTGTATTCTATACAACATTTAGTAGTTATATTTGGTGAATAAAATTGGGTGAGGTGAACCCAACTTTGGAAGGGTGTTTTGCCACTATCATACAAGATGTCTAATGACATCCACTTGCTGAGTATATCTACTGGCACTACATATATGATCTTGGAGTTGATTTAAAATATAATATTCACTTGGAAACAGTGGAGATAGTTATATGTCAAGAGAAGACTCACTATTGGAAAAAAGATGATAGTAATCTTCTCGTTTTTCTTTGGGGTCTATTGGGTCAACCAAGGATAATTCTGTGGCCATATGATATCTATTATAACCTAGACGCATGGCCTCCCATGCACGAAGATTTCCTTGAGCACTTCCCAAAGATTTTAATTTCTAAAACAGTTTTTGACTATACTTTTATGTAAAGTACCATTGTAAGGTTGTGGTCGAGGCACCATGAGAGTTACATACATTTGTATTAAAACTCATAGTTAACTGTGGTCGTATTCTATACGACAGCTCAACAGTTGTATTATTAAGTTGTATTTGAATTCTGTACCATGTATCTAGCGACTCAGAATGGATGATGTATACCTAATTTTGGGGGCGTCACAGTTGGTATCAGAGCTTAGGGATATGGTCGCTGGTGGAGATAAGAGTTTAGAACTAAGAGGGGAGAGACGAGTTATATACTTCGCTAGTGTGTGACTTACCTAAGCTAAAATTGTTTACTTGATAAGTTGATAAATTATGATATGTCAATTAACCTTTGTTTTAAAGTTGTGACACCCCCAAATCCGGGTACTTCAATTCCACGGGATTTGGTGTTCACTGTACAAATATCATCTATCTATCTACCTATAATAAATGCAAGCCATGCAATAAATAGAATAAAAATCTTCCCCTTAAGGGTTACAACATCTGAATAATAATAATACAATCACAGGTTAAACTAACCTTAAACATCTGTGCGGAATCATAAACAAATAAGTCTTAACAACATCATTAAATCAAGTCTTAAACAAAATACATCATCAAATAAACAACAAGTCTTCATCACTTGCTAACTTTGCCCTTGCCTTTTACTAGTGGAAGGTTCATCGGTTCTTTCGTTCTTAACTGCAATGTTATTATTAAGCAAGAGTGAGCACTATTGCCCACAAGTATAATAATGAAATAACAGTATAATAACATGCGAGTAAATTAAAGACATCTGAATAAAAGCTCAACTTTTGAATCAAAAATGAATAACAAGAATTAAAAGAATTCTGAGGGTCATAAGACCTTGAACTATGTCCTAGGTTATCAAGGGTTATAATTGAAACCTTTAACAGTCATAAGACTATGGACCTTTCTACTCGTACTTAGGGGGATCAGCCCTTAGTACCATACTGTGCACAGTATCTTAACGCTAACGCATTTGTAAATCCCGTTGTAGGGTTGTTCATCTCAGTTTGACATTCGAGTCCGCACCAAAGGAAGTTTGGTTTGGATAATTCAATAAAGGTTCTGAAATTTAAAACGTTCATCAACTATGGACTAGTCGAATCAATAAGGTTCACTAGTCAAACAAGATTCAACAATAATGATATTTAAATTGAATAATAATCTCAAGAAGTATACAATAGGACAATTATTGTATAACTGAATCATGCTTTGAAAAGATAATCAATCTTTAATATAACATTTGAACTTGAATAATAATAATGATAATTTACTTGAGGTAAATAATAAACTTGAACAATAATGACAAGTAGGGTTAGGAAACTTACTCCTCGTGACGAAGCTAAACGATTACTACTTCCGTTCACCACAAATCCTACACACATACCATATGTATTCACGACATTCATTAGTTACATTTTCACTCAATTATTTAATATAAACTCTACTTTATTTAACAAATCATTACCCTTCTAATTTAATTACTTAATTAAATTAGAATATTTTCATTCTCTTATTATTATTATTACACTTAATAAATTATTTCAAAATAATTTCCATCAAATATTTATTTTATTCAATAAATATCTCAATTAAAATATTTACTTTATTTTATAAATATTTTAATAATAATTTTCATCGAATATTTATTTTATTCCATAAATATCTCAATTAAAATATTTAATTTATTTTATAAATATTTTAATAATAATTTTCATCTAATATTTATTTTATTTCATAAATATCTCAATTAAAATATTTAATTTATTTTATAAATATTTTAATAATTTTCATCAAATATTTATTTTATTCCATAAATATCTCAATTAAAATATTTAATTTATTTTATAAATATTTTAATAATAATTTTCATCAAAAATTATTATTTATTATTATTATTATTATTATTATTAATTTTTTTTGATCGTTTGTAAGGGTAATTTAGTTTGTTAACGCATACGGGGGCTGGGTTACCAAAGCTCATTTTCTGATTTAGAGTTCATAGCTCAGTCATGAACATAACAAGGCCAAATTAGGCCAAAAATCAATCATGTGTAAAATTATATACTTAATATGGTCATAACTTCCAATTAGTTATTTTTTTACACTAATTTAGACTTACCCAATCATTGTAATACATATATAATCATTACTTAACCCATCTAGCATGATTTTTAACAAGTTACAACACATAATTTACAAAATCAACACATTTACTTCCACTATTCTTGATGTTCTTGAAGATTTTGAAAATAAAACATGAAAATTGTCACTACGGATTCGTTATAACACCGAATCCATTTATTTAAACTTTGGTCTCTTCGTATCAACATGCATAATAACATACAAGTGTAAAATTTAGGGATAATATACGATCAATACATAAAATACCACGTATAAGGCTATATGGCCAAAACCCAAACTCAGAATTTTGAAATAAGCAAGTCATCAGATTATGAAACTTATGATATGGTTTACAAAATATATATAATTAAATACGATGTGATGTGCCATAACACATACAAAACCCATAATCATTACTCCTATCTCAATTCAAGAGGCTTTATAAGATGAATGAAAGCCATTTTCATAAAACTCAAATAACGTAAAAATAGAATTTGGTTTGGAGAAATTACCCAGAGTATAGATTAAGAAGAGGTGATCCAAGATGATCCTTTCACAATTACACGATGATTACACACTCACAATATCTCTAATTCTCACAAATTTCTCCGATAAATTCTCAATCTCTCTCCTCTCTCGCTTCTTTCAGACTTAGAATAATAAAAGAAAAGAAAAGAGAGGACGTCGTATTATAAGAAAGAACTCGACGACGCCGATAATAATGGTCATTAAGCCAAATCATGGGTAATCGCTAGTAACCCCACTAAGGCCATGTTTGGCTAGCATAATAGATTTCAAAACTCCTTTAATTTAATAAAGCTTTATCATATAGTTTAATTCATGTCACACCCACTGAACAATAATTCATATATCTTATTTAATATAAATAAAATATAATAACTTCTCATAAATTCACATAGTCATATATTTAATTTTCTCATTAATTAATTATATTAAATTATTAAATCTCTAATTAATAAATAAATTAATTAGAATAACATCATGCTTAATTAAATAATTCATTTAATTCAATAAGTCGACATAATTACATACTTAAATAATAAATATTCTCCACATTAATTTAATAAATGTAACACATATAATTAAATTAATCTACCACAATTGCATCAATTAATTATTTAATCCAATAATTAAATCATCGAAAAAAATATTTATTTAACTCAATAAATATTAAAATTAAATTATAAAAATCTCGTTCATCACATCTTTTCCTCCTTAAAAGGATTCTGTCCCCAGAATCACGACTCAAAAATTTTGACCCGTTACATTCTCCCCCCCTACAAAGATTCTGTCCCCAGAATCCCTTACACATAATTAAGAAAATAATTGAGGGTAATTCTTCATCATATTCTCTTCGAGTTCCCACGTAGCTTCTTCAGCGTTGTGGTTCCTCCAAATTACCTTAACAGAAGGTATAACTTTATTTTTGAGAACTTGTTCTTTTCGGTCGACAATTTGGACATGAATTTCTTCGTAAGATAAGTCTTTCTCAAAATGCAGGGGTTCGTATTCAATTACATGCTTGTAATCGGCCTTGTAGGGTCATAACACAGATACATGGAAGACGTTGTGGACATTCTCGAGTGATGGAGGTAAGGCTACCTCATATGCGACTTCACCGATTCTTCTCAGTACTTCAAAGGGTCCAATGAATCTTGGGCTCAATTTCCCTTTCTTTCCGAACCTGATCTTCCCCTTCCAGGGAGAGACCTTCAAGAAAATATAACTACCTGATTCAAACTCGATATTTTTACGATGTGGATCAACGATTTTTCTGTCGATCTTGAGCCGCTACCACCGTGTGCTCGGATCACTTTGACTATTTCGATGTCTCATTGCACCAATTCTCGCCCCTAGCAATTGTCTCTCACCAACTTCATCCCAAAGAAAGCGGAGTTTCAGACTTTTTCGCCATATAACACTTCGTAGGGCGGCATACCAATACTAGCGTGGTAACCGTTGTTGTGTTTAACTCTACTAATGGTAGGTGATCATCCCAATTTCCTTTAAAGTCCATCACATGTGCTCTTAGCATATCCTCTAATGTTTGAATCGTTCTCTCGCTTCGCTCATTCATTTGAGGGTGGTAAGTCGTACTCATTCGCAATTGGGTACCCATGCATTCCTGAAGACGTTTCCAGAAATTCAATGTGAAGCGCGGATCCCTATATCGAAACAATTGATACCGGAACTCCATGCCTCAAACAATCTCTTTTACGTATAGCCTCGCTTAACCGATCTAAAGTGAATCTTATTTTGATCGGAAGAAAGTGTGCGATTTCATTAATCCATTAACGATAACCCATATCAAGCGTCAGTAGCCTTTCTCGAGTCGCTCGGAAGGCCAACCACGAAGTCCATTGTAATATGTTCCCATTTCCATTCTCGGGATCTCTAACAATTGTAGCAATCCACTCGGTCTCCGATGTTCGCTTTTTTTACTTCGACGACAGTCGACACTTGGCAACACATTCTGTAACATCACGTTTTAAATTCGGCCACCAGAAATGTTGTCTAAGATCTTGGTACATCTTGGTACTACCAGAGTGAATCGAATATCGTGAACTATGAGCCTCGCTCAAAATATCTTCCTTAATCTTTTGTACTGGCGGTACCCAAATTCTACTCTCAAATCTCATTATTCCTTCTTTATCCATCTTAAATCTCGGTTCGATTCCTTCACATATCTTCTTCGTCACCTTTATACATTCTTCATCCTGAAGCTGAGCCTCCTTCACTTTATCTAGTAGAGGTTTACCAGATTGCATCCGAAATAGCTTCTCATCAATCTCCATAGGATACTTCACTTCCAACTCCGGTTTCTCCATTTCAAATTAGCCTCTCTGAGCGATTAACATCATCAATTTCTCACGACCCTTTCTACTTAAGGAGTCAAGAACTACATTTGCTTTCCCCGGATGGTATAAAATCTCACAGTCGTAATCCTTAATTAATTCCAACCATCTTCTTTGACGCATATTCAAATCCTTCTGTGTAAAAATATATTTTAGACTCTTGTGGTCCGTATATATTTCACACTTCTCCCCGTATAGATAGTGCCTCCAAATTTTCAAAGCAAAAACAACTGCAGCTAACTCCAAGTCATGGGTTGGGTATCCCTTCTCGTAATCCTTTAATTGTCGTGATGCATACACAATGACTTTGCCGTTTTGCATCAGCACACAACCAAGTCCTTTATGCGACGCATCACTATAAACAACAAAATTTCCTGTATCATCCGGAAGAGATAACACAAGGGCCGTACTCAACCTCTTCTTCAATTCTTGAAAACTTTCCTCACACTTATCCGTCCAAACAAATTTCACAGCTTTTCGAGTTAAATTCTTTAACAGAGTTGCGATCTTGGAAAAGTCTTGTATGAACCTTCTATAATATCCCGCCAATCCAAGAAAACTTCTTACTTCCGACGGCATTCTCGGCTAATCCCAGTTAATCACGGCTTCTACTTTGGATGGATCTACCGAAATTCCGTTTTTATCGATTACGTGACCAAGAAATTGTACTCGCTCAATCTAGAATTGTCATTTCGAAAATTTAGCGTATAACTTCTCCCTTCTCAATACTTCCAACGTTAACCTCAAATGTTCTTCGTGTTCTTCTTTGGTTTTGGAATATACCAAAATGTCATCTATAAATACCACTATGAATTTGTCCAAAAACGGCTTGAACACACCATTCATTAGTCCCATAAATGCTGCAGGAGCATTCGTTAGACCAAACGACATTACTAAAAATTCATAGTGACCGTATCGCGTTCTGAATGTTGTCTTCGGTACATCCTCTGGCCTCACCTTCAGTTGATGATAATCGCTTCTCAAGTCTATCTTGGAAAAGTATCTTGCTCCCTTCAACTGATCAAACAGATCATCGATCCTCGGTAATGGATATCTGTTCTTAATCGTAACCTTATTCAGTTCTCTGTAGTCAATGCAAAGTCGCATCGATCCATCCTTCTTTTTCACAAACAACACCGACGCTCCCCATGGCGATACGTTCAGTTGAATGTACTTCTTGTCCAACAATTCTTGTAGTTGTACCATTAATTCCTTCATCTCTACTAGTGCCATTCGGTATGGTGCCTTCGATATTGGAGATTTGAGCGCCAAATCGATTACGAAATCTACTCTCTATCGGTGGAAGTCCCGGTAATTCGTCGGAAATACGTCGATGAAATCCCTCACAATCCAGATCTCTTCTACCTTTGGATTCTCTTTCGATCGTCGACTATGTAAGCTAAGTATCCTACACAACCTTGTCTCAACACTTTCCGGCTCGCATCATCATCATCGACAACTCGCTTGTCTCAGGCGACTTGCTACCATAAAACACAACCTTTGACGGAGTCATAAGGTTAATACGCTTCTTTTGACAATCAATTGACCCGTAATTGAATAACCAATCCATTCCCAAAATAACGTCAAATTCCCCAAGTCGAATAGGAATAAGATCTACGCTCATGATATTACCCTTAATATCCACTCTACAGCTTCTTATGTACGCATTTTAATGAGGATTATTTCTCTATTCGCAATTTCTATGTTCATGGGGTAATCCAATTCATTCTTAGGCAAATCTAAATTCTTGGAAAAATCATCGGATATAAAGGAACAAGTAGCACCTTTTAATCAAATAATACGTAAGCATTAACTTTATTGATCGGAATGATACGACACCACATCACGGATTGAATCAGATCTTGCATCGTCATGTTGAAAGTCCCAAGGCTATCGATTGGGTTTGTCATGGTTGGTCCGGTGATGGTTAAGGCATTTCCATTGTTATTTCCGGTTTTCTCCTCGATCCCCGACCCTCCCGATCCTTTCTTGGGACAATCTCTTGCCAGATGGTCCTTCGAACCACAAGTAAAACAAGCACCCTTCTTTGGGTTTGGACAATTTGGTGCTATGTGGCCTTCCTGACCACAATTGTAGCACACTCCTTTTCCTTTCATACAAACTCCCAGATGGGCTTTTTTGCAAATTGGGCATGCTTCGATTCTTTTCTTCTGATTACCTTGCTGATTCCCTGATGATAAGCTGTCGTTCCACCTTTTCTTCTGATTCAAATTTTCACCTCCTATGCCACTTCCACTGGCCTTGTTATTAGTTTCACCTTCATTCTTCTTCTTCTTTTGATCTTGATTATACTTGGTCACCGTGATCGCTTCCTCCTTCAATGAGGATGGCCTTTCCAATACTCCTAAGAAATGTGTGTTTATTTGAAACATTGATACCTTTGCTTTACACCCAAGGCTTTAGTCCTTGTTAGAATCTTCGGCTTTTCTCTCGTCAAATTGTGTACTTGGTAGGGGCGTAACCTTGCCAACTCGTTGAATTTAGCCACTGCGTAGTCACACACTCATGTTTCCTACTTGCTTCTAGAAATTGAACCTCCATCTGATTCTGCGAACTAGTTGGGAAATACATTTCGAAAAACATCTCTTTAAATCTTTCCCACGTAATCACGCCTTCACCTCCTCGCACTTTGTTTGCTTTCCACCAGTAGCTAGCCTCAGACTTCAACATAAACATTGCAAAAGCGGTCTTCTGGACTTCTCGAACCCTAGCAACGTCGAAAACCTTCTCTATTTCCATAACCCACGTTTGAGCCTCGATTGGGTTCATGGAACCTTTGAACTTTGGCGATCCCACTTCCTTGAAGTCCTTAAACGTTGTGTTTGGTGGAGCTTGAGGTTGGTTATTCATGGCTCCAGTCAGTAAGTTAACCAACTGCTGCACGGGATTAGCGTTGGCATTATTGTTATTATTTGTTGACTCTTCCTGAGCCGGTTGACGTTGTTGTCTTCTCCTTGGCGGCATTTTTCTGTTAAATAAACGCTTTATTAGAACTTTATTTATTTCTCTAAATAGTTAAGGCATTACTTAACAATTTAACATACTCATTTAACACATCATCTCAAACAACTTGATATATTTTCATTCAAATCAAAAGTTTTAACATTAAACGATAGCATAACTGCTATTTACATCAACTATCCTGGAATAAAGAATCCACGGGATTAAAACATTCAAATATTCTTTCGTTCATAAACACGTCATAATTTACATCTAAAAACTAATTAAGTTCTTTACATAATTAAGCAAATCATATCACTGCCGGTTAAGGTTCTTCACATAATTAAATAAATCATATCAACCGTCGATCAAGGACTTTGAATAGCCTTACTACGCTCCTCTTCTAAGATGCGATACATCGTCCTGTGATCCATCATGTACAATGGTAGTCCTTCGAACTGGATTGGGTACCTCAAAACTCAATCTTGGGTTTCATTCATTGCCTTGTTAAGTGTAGAGTACGTTTCCCCAATCTTTGCTTTCTTTGCACGACTATCATCCTCTGCACGATTAGCTCGACG
The DNA here is from genome assembly GCA_020205615.1 of Panax quinquefolius. Taxonomy (NCBI): domain Eukaryota; kingdom Viridiplantae; phylum Streptophyta; class Magnoliopsida; order Apiales; family Araliaceae; genus Panax; species Panax quinquefolius. The sequence goes on along the minus strand of CM035171.1, from coordinate 99,042,257 downwards.
CGATTCTCTTACCCAACCATCCTCTGCTATGTTTAGCCTTTCGGAGGTTTCCTTCAGTTCCTTCTTCAGTTTCTCTATCTCCTCGGTCTTAATTATCTTCAGTTTGACCCTTCTCATGGACCAAATCCCATTCTATATTTGCCAGTCGAGAGTGAAGAGTCAAAATCTCCTCTCCTTCGCTTCTAGAGTAATATGTCAATAACCGCCGCTTTCACCAAATCTGGACTTCATCTCGTAACTCCACGTTATTGGCCATATAACGTGTCATACATCTCAAAGATCAACGGTGTACCGTGGTAACTCCTCTTCTTCCTCTTCCTCTTCCTCAACAAATTCCTCCTCGGGATCCTCCTCAGATCGGGCCTTGCTCATGCTCTCCCGACCAACAACGGTGATCAATGGAGATGACTCCCTCTGTACCAGTTGCTCCCTAACGATATGAATGTCTCGAGGCTCCTCCTCTTTCGGTACTATAGGTACACGGGGTTCCTCTTGAGTAGGTACTATAAGTACTCGGGGTTCTTCCTCCCCAGCTTGACTAGCTTATCCAACATTCGACATCCTGACAACAAAATTTTAAGTTTTAGTTACTAATTCGTATCATCTAACGCATACTTTAACACATAAACACATAAGGTCTTTTATTATCTTTAATGAATTACATAAATTCATTTCTTATAACTCGATAAGAGTTTTCCATCACTATCTTCTTTCTATAAGGCTACTACCTAAGGTTGTTTCCCCACCTAAGGTTCATAACCATGACTTTGATACTAACTTGTGACACCCCCAACCGTACTTCAATTCCACGGATTTGGTGTTCATCAGATAAATATCATCTATCTATCTACCCATAATAAATGCAAGCCATGCAATAGATAGAATAAAAATCTTCCCTTAAGGGTTACAACATCGAATAATAATAATAATACAATCCCAAAGTTAAACTAACCTTAAACATCCGTATGGAATCTTAAACAAATAAGTCTTAACAACATCATTAAATCAAGTCTTAAACAAAATACATCATCAAATAAACAACAAGTCTTCATCACTTTCTAACTTTGCCCTTGCCTTTACTAAAGGAAGGTTCATCAGTTCTTTTCGTTCTTAATCGCAATGTTATTATTAAGCAAGAGTGAGCACTATTGCCCACAAGTATAATAATGAAATAATAGTATAATAACATGCGAGTAAATCAAAGACATCCGAATAAAAGCTCAACTTTTGAATCAAGAATGAATAACAAGAATCAAAAGAATTTCGAGGGTCATAAGACCTTGAACTATGTCCTAGGTTATCAAGGGTTATACTTAAAACCTTTAATAATATAAGACTATGGACCTTTCTACTGCACTTAGGGGATCAACCCTTAGTACCATACTCGTGCACAATATCTTAACGCTTAACGCGATAAGTAAATCCTTTGCAGGTTGTTCATCTCGGTTTGACATTCGAATCCGCACTAAAGGAAGTTTGGTTTGATAATTCAATAAGGGTTCTCAAATTTAGAACGCTCATCAACTATGGACTAGTCGAATCAATAAGGTTCACTAGTTTAACAAGATTCAACAATAATGATATTTAAATTGAATAATAATCTCAAGAAGTATACAATAAGACAATTATTGTATAACCGAATCATGATTTGAAAAGATAATCAATCTTTAATATAACATTTGAACTTGAATAATAATAATGATAATTTACTCGAGGTAAATAATAAACTTGAACAATAATGACAAGTAGGGTTAGGAAACTTGCCTCGTATGAAGCTAAACGATTATTACTCCGCTCACCACAAATCCTACACATATACCATATGTATTCACTTATATTCATTAGTTACATTTTCACTTAATTATTTAATATAAACTCCACTTTATTTAACAAATCATTACCCTTCTAATTTAATTACTTAATTAAATTAGAATATTTTCATTCTCTTACTATTATTACACTCTAATAAATTATTTCATAATAATTTCCATCGAATATTTATTTTATTCAACAAATATCTCAATTAAAATATTTACTTTATTTTATAAATATTTTAATAATAATTTTCATCAAATATTTATTTTATTCCATAAATATCTCAATTAAAATATTTAATTTATTTTATAAATATTTTAATAATAATTTTCATCGAATATTTATTTTATTCCATAAATATCTCAATTAAAATATTTAATTTATTTTATAAATATTTTAATAATTTTCATCAAATATTTATTTTATTCCATAAATATCTCGATTAAAATATTTAATTTATTTTATAAATATTTTAATAATAATTTTCATCAAATATTTATTATTATTATTTATTATTATTATTATTATTATTAATTTTTTTTGATCATTTTAATGGGTAATTTAGTTTGTTAACGCCACGAAGTAAGTTACCAGCTCATTTTCTCTGATTCTCATAGATTCTCATAGATTCATGAACATAACAAGGCCAAATTAAAAAAAAATCAATCATGTGTAAAATTATATACATTAATATGGTCATAACTTCCAATTAGTTATTTTTACACTAATTTAGACTTACTCAATCATTGTAATACATATATAATCATTACTTAACCCATCTAGCATGATTTTTAACAAGTTACAACACATAATTTGCAAAATCAACACATTTACTTCCACTATTCTTGATGTTCTTGAAGGTTTTGAAAATAAAACATGAAAATTGTCACTACGGATTCGTTAAAACACCGAATCCATTTATTTAAACTTTGGTCTCTTCGTATCAACATGCATAACAACATACAAGTGTAAAATTTAGGGATAATATACGATCAATACATAAAATACCACGTATAAGGCTATATGGCCAAAACCCAAACTCAGAATTTTGAAAAATAAGTCATCGTATTATGAAACTTATGATATGGTTTACAAAATATATATAATTAAATACGATGTGATGTGCCATAACACATACAAAACCCATAATCATTACTCCTATCTCAATTACAGAGGCTTTACAGTATGAATGAAAGCCATTTTCATAAAACTCAAATAACGTAAAAATAGAATTTGGTTTGGAGAAATTACCCAGAGTATAGATTAAGAAGAGGTGATCCAAGATGATCCTTTCACAATTACCTGATGATTACACACTCACAATATCTCTAATTCTCACAAATTTTCTCTTATAAATTCTCAATCTCTCTCTCTCTCTGTTCTTTCAGACTTAGAATAATAAAAGAAAAGAAAAGAGGACGTCAGATTATAAGAACTCGATCGACGTATAATAATGGTCATTAAGAATTACCATGGGTAATCGCTAGTAACCCCACTAAGGCCATGTTTGGCTAGCATAATAGATTTCAAAACTCCTTTAATTTAATAAAGCTTTATCATATAGTTTAATTCATGTCACACCCACTTGAACAATAATTCATATATCTTATTTAATATAAATAAAATATAATAACTTCTCATAAATTCACATAGTCATATATTTAATTTTCTCATTAATTAATTATATTAAATGATTAAATCTCTAATTAATAAATAAATAAATTAGAATAACATCATGCTTAATTAAATAATTCATTTAATTCAATAAGTCGACATAATTACATACTTGAATAATAAATATTCTCCACATTAATTTAATAAATGTAACACATATAATTAAATTAATCTACCACAATCAGATCAATTAATTATTTAATCCAATAATTAAATCATCGAAAAAATATTTATTTAACTCAATAAATATTAAAATTAAATTATAAAAATCTCGTTCGTCACAAAAGCTATATTCTAGAATGATATCTGAAATACAGGGGTTGAGAAATGGAAAAAATCATGATACAGAGGATATAACCGGGAAGGTACAATCCGAAAAGAAAGCAAGGAGGGGTGATTATGAGACCCCGAATTTTATGAAATAAAAGTATTCAATTTTTTTCTATTTTGGTAAATAGTTAAATTGATAAAAGTTTAAAGTTAAGGGTAATATGTGAAAATTTTTCAAAGTAGACAAGTTGTCATAAAATACCCGGTTACTATTCACTCTAGTATTGTTCACTCGAGTATTTGGGGCACTTTTTGTGTTAGAGTACTATTCACAGGGTACTATTCCCGAAGTACTATTCACGGGGTACTATTCACCCGAAAAATATATTTCTTATCGGTCCAAATTATTTTTGGGTACAATATTATTCCATGAGGAGATGTGCTAATTTTTCTGACCGTTGGTTGAAATTATAATAGTAAATCAATATGGATCGTTGATTTAAAGTTTTAATAGTAACTTTTCCCTTCAGTTTTCCAAGAGTTTTTTGTCCCTTCAGTTTTCCAAGAGTTATTTGCCCCTTTGGTGTTTCAAGAGTTATTTGCCCCTTTGGTGTTTCAAGAGTTATTTGCCCCTTCGGTGTTTCAAGAGTTAATTGCCCCTTCGCAAATAGTAGTTGTCTCTTTAATATTACCAAGAGTCATTTTGACCTTTCGTTAAGACCAAGAGCCACTTTCAGTTCTTCTATAAATAGAAGCTCATTCCTTCATTATTTCTTACAAATTAACTGAAACTCTAGAGAGAGAAACTATAGAGAGAAAGAAGAAACGTATTCTGCTACTTCACTGCTTATATATCCAGTACTCTTCTTCTTAAGGTAAGGGATATTATTTGTTGTACCTGTAAGTGGTATTATTTCTTTCTTATTTATGAAGAGAACTTATGTTAGTCCATTCTTTATTATTATGTTGGAATAACCTGTATATACAAAGTACTGCATACATGGTGAAAATTTTCTATTATTCCATTCTTTACTATTCTTTCGGAATATCCTGTCTGTGCGTTTTACGCTGGACCTGGTTCCATTATTTATTATTCTGTCGGAATATCCTGTCTGTGCATTTACGCCGGACCTGGTTCCATTATTTATTATTACATTTGAATATCCCGTCACAGCGTATCACGCCTCGATTCGGTTCCATTCTTTATTATTCTGTTGGGAATAACTTGTCTGTGCGGTCTCTATCGCATGCATGGTGAATCCTTCTATTATTCTATTCTTTATTATTCTGTTGGAATAACCTCTCTATGTGGATTACCACATGCATGGTGAATGATCCTTTGTATTTCATTCCTTGTTAAATTGTGGAAATGATCTGTTTACGTGGATTATGATGAAAGTCATAATAAAAGCATTGGACTAATGAAAATCATGGGTATATGTGGTATTAGTAAGTGTTATGATGAGTTATGTTGGTTATTATGTGAAAACAGGAAAGTTTCTTAGAAATCACAAAGGGTTGAAAATCAGATTTTGGTGAAAATGGAATATGAAATTCAATTGACCATATCTCCTATTATATTTTGAATTTTTGAGTGTGGTCAAGTTCTAGAGTTAGATCTATGAGTTTCCTAACTTATCCAAGTGGAATCACTGAAAAATGTATTGTAGATTTTTGTGTGGACTGATTTTAGCGAAGGAGTCAAAAACTAAAAAGTGCCAAAAAGCTACTGCCAGAAAATTTAAAAGGGCATTTTTGGTCACTTAATTTATGAGAAAACTTTTGGCCTTTTGGGACATGAAATTATATGGTATAAAGTACCCCCTGTTCAAAAATGAGCTCATTCCGACTTAAAATGAACAAGTTATGACCATTTCAATATTTAGGTTTTTCCGACGAAAAATGCTATAACCAGAGTTCTATAACTCCGATGACTATGAAATTTAAACTGGAAGCTCACGTTAACATGTATAAGATCCTGCTAAGATTTGGGAATTTCTGGAGTTAAACTTAAGGTAGCTAATTTCTTAAGGAATTAATTAGAAATTGATTTTTGAAAAATATTAAATGAATTTCAAAAATTCCAAGAAAAATATATGTTCAATATGAGACTATATTATGCTTAATCCCAGAAAATAATAATTTTTGGGACTGATTTGGTAGTTTTTATGAAAATAATCTAGTTATAAGTAAATGAGACGTTATTAGTTCTTGGTTAAATTAATTCTTGAACTTGTTTTATTGAATTCTTATATCATTGTCATCATCCTCATATTTATATTTTGTTGAAAGTCATCTGTGGCCTGTAGTGCATAGATGGACTTGGTATGATTATGACCAGGGATTATTCGGTATAATCATGACCGTAATGTTACAAAAGACGTGGTAAAAGTCCTCATTGGCCTGTAGTGCATTGATGGACAGTTTTTGTTATGATTATGGCTATGGATTCTCTTCGGCCAAGGGTGCAAAGATGAATTTTTTTATAGCATGATCAGGACCGTTGATAAAAACACGATTATCTTTGGCCCGTAGTGCATGGATAATTTGTGGTTGTGATCTTAATGAAAAAGTCCTCATCGGCCGTAGTGCATTGATGGGACGCTTTTTGGTATGATTATGGCTATGGATTCTCTTCGGCCAAGGGTGCAAAGATGAATTGTTTTATGGAATGATCAGGACCATTGATGAAAACATGATTATCTTTGGCCCGTAGTGCATGGATAATTCGTGGTCGTGATACTAAAGAATATCCTTGGCCTGTAGTGCAGGGATGATTCGATGATGTGGATTATTTATTGAGCTGAGTCTCAGCAATGAAATATTAATTCATGGATGTGATAATAATGAATATCTTTGGCCGTAGTGAAAAGATGATTTAATGATTATGAGCAGGAATTGTGATTTGGTATAACCATGATTTTTGATGTTTCAGGTGAAGACAGGTGATGAAAATTATCTTCGTCCTGGGTACGAAGAGGAATTTAGAATCACAATTGTGATTATAAGTTATTCACATGACCGTGGACGGGAATTGTTGATTGATGTTACAGAGATAAAATATTATTGGTGGACTTTTAACGTAGAGAAGATAATAGACCTTATGGTCTATTTGACTCTTCTAATGGATTGCTCGTTCCGCTGCAACTATTGTTGAAAAGTTTTATCATCTACCATATGTTCTAAATCTCTGATTTATTATTGATGAAAGCTATTGATAAATTAATTATCTTTAGTCATGATATTCTTTACTTGGCTAGTTGTGCTCACCCTTTCTGTTTCACAATTCCTTACATGTAATAAGAGTGTTGCCATAAGAGTGTTGCCGGGTTGAGCGGGGATAACAGGGGAATAAAACAGTGGTCTCTAGCTGTGGAGGTTCTCCCTAAATAGTATAAAAAAGTGTGTTGTATTTTATACAACATTTAGTAGTTATATTTGGTGAATCAAATAGGGTGAGGTGAACCCAACTTTTGAAGAGTGTTTTGCCACTATCATACAAGATGTCTAATGATATACAACCTCGTGTTATTATAAAACAGGGTTGTGCGCATCCACTTGCTGAGTATATCTACGGGCACTACCTATATGATCTTGGAGTTGATTTAAAATATAATATTCACTTGGAAACAGTGGAGATAGTTATATGTCAAGAGAAGACTCACTATTGGAAAGAAGATGATAGTAATCTTCTCGTTTTTCTTTGGGGTCTATTGGGTCAACCAAGAATAATTTTGTGGCCATATGATATCTATTATAACCTAGACGCATGGTCTGCCATGTACGAAGGTTTCCTTGAGCACTTCCCAAAGATTTTAATTTCTAAAACAGTTTTTGACTATACTTTTATGTAAAGTACCATTGTAAGGTTGTGGTCGAGGCACCATGAGAGTTATATACATTTGTATTAAAACTCACAGTTAACTGTGGTCGTATTCTATACGACAGCTCAACAGTTGTATTATTAAGTTGTATTTGAATTCCGTACCATGTATCTGTCGACTCAAAATGGGTGATGTATACCTAATTTTGGGGGTGTCACAGCATAAGTAACTATCATGTATGAAATAAAATGTATGAGACCTGATGTGATCAGTCAAATTCTAGATTGGTTCACTACGAGTCAGTGAAAAATATCTTAAAGTACTTAATCGGCACTAAGGATGTGATCATATTCATGGTGGGTCTGAATTAAAACTAGAGGGCTTAACAGACTCAAGTTTTTTCAAATGCACTAAGATGATGAAAATCCACTTTAAGGTAAAGTGTTACCTTGAGCAAGTGGGTGCGTTGAATTGGAAAGGTTCCAAACAGCAAAGAGTTATTGGTTTAGTGATAAAGATAAAGTATATAGCTATAAATGAAGCTGCAAGTTGATTGTTTGGATGAAAAGTTCATTACAGAACTATGAATAGTTCCTAAGTCTCATCTTGGATCTAAACATGTGTTATGGCACTTTCATTTAATTGTAAGAATCATTGAGAGATGGGAAATCACTATAGAGATAATGGACTCTCAAGAACAACATTACATATCCATTTACTGAAGCTTATCTAACAACAGGATAATCATCACTTAGAGAAGAAGAGTATAAGATACCATGACGATTGGCTTTAGTGCAAGTGAAAGATTGAAAGTAGTATGCACACAAGCCAATCATGATTGATGATAAAGCATATACTTTGTAACAATCTTATTCATTTATTAATAAAAAGTATTAATTTATTAAAGGGTTTTAATTATCTACATGATGTTATTTTATAATATGAGATAAACCCATAGTTTTAAGCAATGCTTTTAGAATAATGATGATGATCATTCTAATGAGATCTAAATTCTTAGAAAGCTTAAAACTAAAATAGTTCCCAATCGTTGGATTACTAAATTGGGGATTAGTGAATCCAGATAGATTAGTTTATACGTTGCTTGCTCATTGGATGATGATGATTGATCTCATGATCATTTGTGTGGAGACACTAAAGCAAGTATGTAGGTGCTTATTAGAAAATAAGTTCACTAAATGTGGCTCGGTAAGGAATACCTAATGGAGTTTTACTTAACTATCAATAGGAATTCCTGTAGTGATAGTAGTACAAGTGATCCTTGTACTTTAGATCATCATAGTATCTTGTGTATGATGAGTTATACTTTGACTTATTCCTTAAGACCCTTAGGGTACATCAAAGGGTATGCTTGGGTATAATAAGTTGTACATGGAGATAATGTATGATCAATAAAGAATCTACCACTTCTAGTAAAAGAAGAGAAATGTCCTATGTGATTCGATAAATGACAACCTAGTAGTCCTTGGCCAAGGCAGAATGAAATTAGAAAGGAGTTTCTAATTTGCATTATTTGGAGTTGTGCATTTAAGAGTCGAAATACATATAATTAAATAAAATAAGACTTGACAATAAATCCATGTCTTATATTTAATTGGGACATTGTATGGTGGAAGGATTGAATTGTACGGTAACTATTTACTCAAAGGTTCTTTTATGATTAATGTTGAAATCTATATTATCTGGAAAGTCGTTGATCGCTAGGGAGGCTTATCCCTATTGTAGAATAAATATTATTTATTTAAATAAATTAATTGTTTAATTTATTTATTTAAATAAGATTAGAATTGATCTAATTGATTTATTCACAACCGGTTTAATATGGAGAACCTAAAGGGTCATACCATAAAAGGAAGAATAATTATTTAAGAAGTTAATGGCATAATCGTAATAATAAGTTAAGTATATTTAATTTAATCTATGGTGATAGAATAAATTAAATAGTTTAATATTTATTGTTTAATATTTTGGAAATATTAAATATAAATTAATAAGAGGAGTCTTATTATTATTATTATTATTATTATTATTATTTAATTCCTAAAGAATTTTGGGAATTAATTAATAAATGTACTCTCATTTATTCCTAATAAGATTAGGAGGTTAAATTAATTAAAAGAGTTTAATTAATTATCCCTAATAAGATTATAGAGCTTAATTAATTAAAGAAATTTAATTAATTAAATAATATCCTATTTTCTAATTAGATTAGAAGGGTTAACTGATATCTTTATAAGAGGAGTCTTATATCAGATATCGATATACGTAATTCCAACAGTTGGGAGAGTACGCTCTTTTTCTATGAGAGATAGAAAAACTTGAAAGTAGTATGCATACAAGCCAATCATGTTTGATGATAAAGCATATACTTTGTAAACAATCTTATTCATTTATTAATAAAAAGTATTAATTTATTAAAGGCTTTTAATTATCTACATGATCTTTGTTTTTACAATATGTGATAAACCCATAGTTTTAAGCAATGCTTTTAGAATAATGATGATGATCATTCTAATGAGATCTAAATTCTTAGAAAGCTTAAAACTAAAATAGTTCCCAATCATTGGATTACTAAATTGGGGATTAGTGAATCCGGATAGATTGGTACATACGTTGCTTGCTTTCATTGGATGAGGATGATTGATCTCATGATCATTTGTGTGGAGACACTAAAAGCAAGTATGTAGGTGCTTATTAGAGAATAAGTTCACTTTGAACGTGGCTCGCTAAGGAATACCTAATGGAGTTTTATTTGCTGTCAATAGGAATTCTGTAGTGATAGTAGTATCAAGTGATCCTTGGACTTGAGATCATCATAGTATCTTGTGTATGATGAGTTATACTTTGACTTATTCCTTAAGACCCTTAGGGTATATCAATGGGTATGCTTGGGTATAATAAGTTATACATGGAGATAATGTATGATCAATAAAGAATCTACCACTTCTAATAAAAGAAGAGAAATGTCCTATGTGATTCGATAAATGACAACCCAAAGAGTCCTTGTTAAGGCAAGTAATGAAATTAGAAAGGAGTTTCTAATTTGCATTATTTGGAGTTGTGCATTTAAGGATCAAAATACATATAATTAAATAAAATAAGACTTGTGATAATTCCATGTCTTATATTTAATTGGGACATTGTATGGTGGAAGGATTGAATCAGACTGCGGTAACTATTTACTCAAAGGTTCTTTAATGATTAATGTTGAAATCTATATTATCCGAAAAAGTCGTTGATCGCTTGGGGAGGCTTATCCCTATTGTAGAATAAATATTATTTATTTAAATAAATTAATTATTTAATTTATTTATTTAAATAAGATTAGAATTGTTCTAATTGATTTATTCACAAAGGTTTAATATGGAGAACCTAAAGGGTCACACCATAAAAGGAAGAATAATTATTTAAGAAGTTAATGGCATAATCGTAATAATATGTTAAGTATATTTAATTTAATCTATGGTGATAGAATAAATTAAATAGCTTAATATTTATTATTTAATATTTTAGAAATATTAAATATAAATTAATAAGAGGAGTCTTATTAATATTATTACAATTATTATTATTTTAATTTCTAAAAGAGTTTAGAAATTAATTTAATATAAGTACTCTCATTTATTCCTAATTGGATTAGGAAGGAAAATTAGTTAAAAGAGTTTAATTAATTATCCCTAATAAGATTAGGGAGCTTAATTAATTAAAAGAATTTAATTAATTAAATAAATCCCAATTCCTTAATTGTTAAGGTGGGTTGTCACATCTATAAATAAGAGGAGTCTTATTATGGGTGATGGGGGGTTGTTGACTTTTACAACGTAATAATTCCAATTGTTGGGAGAGTACACCTTTTCTATAGAGATATAAAAATTAGGGTTTAGCCAACCACCCTTCTTCTTGAATTTTATTCTTCCTTGGTGGATCACCTCTAGAGGCCAAACATTTGGGTGGCTAACGTTGATCAAAGGAAGGAACCAAACCCGGTGGATTCAAGTTGAACGCGAAAAAGGATTGGAGGTGAACTTATACCTGAGGAAGCTCGATCTTCGAGGGTATGATTTTATTCTTTATCTTTTTCGTTTAATTAATAATTGTGCATAAAGGGTGATCCGGGTATATGGTTTGTAAAATTTTTAAACTCTGTTTTTACTCGCTTCCGCTAATTTTGTGCAATTTGATTGCGTCCATGAATATTACAAACCTAACAAAACTAGGGTTTAGCCAACCACCCATCTTCTTGAATCTTTCTTCTTCCTTGGTGGATCACCTCTAGAGGCCAAACACTTGGGTGGCTAACATTGATCATAGGAAGGAACCAAACCCGGTGGGTTAATGTTGAACGCGAAAAGGATAGGAGGTGAACTTGTACCTAAGGAAGCTCGAATCTTCAAGGGTATGATTTTTATTCTTTATCTTTTCGTTTAATTAATAATTGTGCATAAAGGATGATCCGGGTATATGGTTTGTAAAATTTTAAACTCTAATTTTTACACGTTTCCGCTTATTTGTGCAATTTGATTGCGTTCATGAATATTACAAACCTAACAAGCGCCACTCGTGATTTATACTGTATCAGAGACTTTGATTGGGGCTCATACACCTTCACCTATTTCCTTATAGGGACGGGCCTACGCTCAGAGGGCGTAACAGAGGCTTGGCTAGGCTTTTACTCATTTTTTCTGGTGAGTATTTTCTTTATCTTTCGATTTTCCCTAGCTCGGGTTGTCAGTTTTCATGACTGAAGATATTTGATCTTTGCATTTTCAGTTCTAGGCCTATGAGAGGCTCCCCTATCTTCATCTTATTACTACATTAGTTCGGGAGACCTATCCACGGGGACGGCGATGGCATCACTCCACTCTTGCAGAGGTTCCTGTAGCCGAGGGGTTTACCCATTATAGTTTGTAGTTGGAGTTGTTGATAGCCGATGTCATCACATCGGTTCCCTACTCTGAGGACCATTTAACAATAGGCTTTGAGGGTGGCTTTTCGACTGGAGTTGAGTATGTATTATCCACCTGTCAGATTCCTCTCCAGAATGATGGAGGTTGGGAGCTCTATTTAGGAGAGTGTGCTATTAAGAGCACTACATGGGAGATTCGTATTCCATTCTTTCCCTTTGGCAGGCGACATTGGCCTTTATCTCAACCGATCATTGAGATTCCCCTGATGAGTTTAGATGGCTTCACTTTATCAGAGGGCTCCTTTACTCAGGAGGCTTTCTACCGCTGGTGGTTCCCTCGCACCATTGGAGCTCAAACCCGCGCCATAAAGTTTATGGGGGATATGGTTCTTGGGTCTGTTATGATGATAGACTGGATTGCCTGCACTCGAGAGCCCACTCATTTGGCACAGATTGATATTTTGACCTAGAGGTTAGACCGTGCATATTTTTTCATCCGGCATTTGGGCAGAGATCCGTCAGAGGCAGATTCTTTTGATTCGTCCAGCTCTGGTGCTGACCCTTTAGGTGGCCCATATTTCAATAGCTTTAATGGTGCAAACCCCCTTTGTATCGACCTGACATCCATTCTGGCAGAGATTCAGTGACTCAGGAAGAGTTACATCAGATGGATCGATTGGATGATGTGGACATCATTGATTTTTTATGATAGATTTCTCGTTATTTCTTTTGATAAGCCTATGTTAGATATTGGGTGGTTTTGCCCCATTTCTTGTTATATCTTTTGATAGGCCTTTATTAAATATTGGGCAGTTGTGCTCCATTTCCCTATACTTTTTATTTTTATTTATATACAGAGATGATGTATTATATGATGATATATTTAGGAATGTATGTATAATGCTTTTTATTCTTTGCATCATATTATCATTTATCATTGTTATTTATCACGATGCATGCATTATGTCATGGATATGCATTCACAGAGGTGAGTTTAGCGTTGACCCTTGGATGGTCTTATGATACGGTTTTACAGATATCTTCATCCACCGTTAGCCGAATTGAGCATACCCCACTCATATTGATAGCCTCTTCTTTGAGATCCTGGTATAAAAGTTTGTGTCCCCCAGATTGGGTGCCTGTTGATCAATTATTGAGACATTCTATGACCCTCCTGACGTTCCAGGTACCGTTGGGCTTTGTAGATGGCATGATATCTTGTTGGATACTAGAGAGACAGGTTTTTAGATTCGATATCTATTAGTTGACTCATACATTAGAAGAGTATGAACGTGTCACTGATTTACCCTTGTACCGGCCTTGTGCTAGAATGGTTGTCTGTGATATGAGCCGGTAGTTTATGACCCTGACGGGCTTATTGCACAGAGTTACCATGGACGAGATTACCTCAGGGCATGTGGTCTCCTTGGATTTATTGATTAACCGATTTGGGTCACTAGACAACTATCTACGATATTTAGGGGATTTCACCATTACTGAGGGTGAGTGGCATGTTGCTCGCGTAGATATTCTATTGATGTGCATTGTGGCCTATTTGTACATGTCACTATATATTGACCATCTGGACATTGGTTTGATTACAGTAGTCCGTGCTCTTAGGGAGAGTTGCACCATCTTGCCCATGATATTGGCAGAGACGTTGAGGTCGGCCACATTTTTCCATACCTATCCTGTGGGGGTTTTCATAGCAGTGTCGTCTTGTTTTATGTGTGATTTATGACATATTTGAGACCGATTGGCACCTTTAGACGTCATGGGTACTACTTTACCCATGATATAACCATATCTTATTCCTTTCAGCCGGCTGAGTTTACAGATGCAACATCTTGGTTGACTTTTTTGATAAGGATTAAGGATCCATTTGCTATCTTGCTTGTTCAGGACTCAGCTCTCCTAATAGCTTTATTATTCATGCAGTTAACATGGATTATCTACCCCTGGATGGTTTGAGAGGGGTGACCACGTATCATCCACTAGCTGTCATGGGACAGTTTGATCAGTTTAAAGTTATTTACCCCTTTGACGGGGCATTGGGTCAGTGACTGTCAGCTCGACTTTTTTCAGCAGATGACTTGACCAGGATTTATGATTGTTGGACTCGTTGAGAGAGGGATGATTTTTTGACTAGTCATCCAGGTAGTTCTTGAGAGTATTCTGCATCGTTGGAGGAAGATATTGCATCGGATATGGTTGTTCACTCAGAGCCGAGTATTGATTCTGATGACGAAGAGCCTACAGAGGACCCTGATTCTCCCACCGAGGACGAGCTATTTACTGGTTTGACATCAGGTCTAGTTGATGATTCTCCCAGCATTCCCACTACTACGGCTCCACCTTATATAGAGTATTTGGAGCAGAGGTTACATTTTATGACATTTGAGAGGGATCAGGCTAGGGCTCTGATGTTGGCAACTCTTTCTAGTAGAGATACTACTTTTACTGAGAGGGATGACGCTCGAGCAAGCCTGGATGACGCTTTTATTGAGCGCCATGAGGCTCGAGTGACTCGGGATGCTATTTTTGTTGAGCGGGATGAGGCTCGAACAACCTGAGATGCTTCCATTGCTGATAGTATTGAACTTAGATCCCACACGACTAGCATCGTTGCAGATATGAGTGCCTTTATAGATGATCATGGTAGCACTATGGAGATGACTGTGGATCTTTTGGCTCGCATGGATACCCTAGGGAAGGAGCTTATAGATTCGCCTCCATCTTTTGTGGGGGATGTCATGTTAGACTTGCTGACCCGTTTATCTACAGGTTTATAGACTAGCTTTCATTTTCCTGCATAGACTATGTTAGCCATTTTTGTCATGCACATGATATATTGTATATATAAAACAATATTATATGGCAAGGAAATATATTTTGATTCACTTCCTTTTTAGATATGTCTTGTCACTTGCTTGATAGTTGCCATTTTCTTTATGACTTGTTATCTTGATGTATCATGAACTTCTCCGTGATGGATTGACATTGAGATGTCTTAGGATCTTTCAGAATGGGTGGTTGACCTTTGGGTTTTTCTGGTGTGCCAGCTTTTTGGTGTCTTGGGACTGGTCTTTTGATGTGGTTAAGGTTTAAGACAAGGGTTTGGCTTTCCTTTTTGAGGGTTCGACTGCACCATAGATGGATGCCTACGTACTCCCATTGATGGGGGGAGATCAGGTCTACATAGTTCTTGGCTTTGGTTTGAGCTGTGGAAGAGTTGTATCCTGTGATCATTGAAAGGCTTTATGCTTTTTGTAGGGGTTAGACCGCACCATAGTTTGATGCTTACGTACTCCCATTGATGGGGAGGGGGGAGATCAGGTCTACGTAGTTCCTGGCTTATAATGAAAACCAGAATTGACTTGATTGATTGATTTTTTTTCAGAACCAGGATGTTGGCTTGCAGGTAATTTTTGACATAATACCTTTTCATAGTGTCTGAATTGATAAGCTGGGGAAATTCTTCGCCATCCATCTCTTGTAGTCTGAGGGCTCCTCCCCTCAACACTTCCTTAACAATGAAAGGGCCTTCCCAGTTCGAGGTGAACTTTTCTTTAGATTGATCTTGATTAACAAGGACTTTCTTTAATACCAATTCAATTTCTTTGAATAGCTGAAGCTGGACTTTTTTATTGTATGACTGGGTAATCCTCTGCTGATATAATTAACCATTAAAGATAGATGTGGCCCTCCTCTCATCAATCATGGATAATTGGTGGTACCAGTCTAGCAACTACTGGTCTTCCTCCATTTGAGCACTACTTCCATGCCATAGACCAATGAGTAGGGGGTAGCCCCAATAGAGGTCTGCATTGACGTTCTGTAGGATAGCAAAGTCAGAGGCAATAAGTCAGGCCATCCCTTGTGATTGGCGGACATCTTTTCAATGATCTTTTTGATGTTCTTATTGGCTGCTTCAACATCACCATTCATCTTGAGACGATAAATGATGGAGTTAAGATGTTTGATGTCGAATTTGCTGCATAACTCCTCCATCATTTGGTTGTTTAGATTCTTGGCATTTTCTGATACGATCACCTCCGGTTCTCCATATTGATAGATGATATTGTTTCTGATGAAACCAATGATTCTCTCTTTGGTGACATTGGGAAAAGAGGTCGCTTCTACCCATTTGATGTGTAATCGATCCTGGTGAAGATAAATCGATGACCATTGCTGGCTTTGGGCTCGATCGGCCCAATCACGTCCATTCCCCACATTGAAAAGGACCATGGTGAACTTATATTGTGGAGTTCATTTGGAGGAGCATGGATGGTTTTTCCATGAATTTGGCATTGATAGCATCTCTTGACGTGATCGTCACAGTTGGTTTTGAGAGAAATCCAATAATGCCCCGTTATTAATATCTTCTTGAAAAGTAAATAACCGCTCATGTGTGGACCACATACTCCACTATGGACTTCATCCATTAGTCTTTGGGCTTGGTATTTGTTTAGGCATCTTAGAAGGCCTATTTTCGTATCCCTTTTGTAAAGTGTGTCTCTGCTCAAGCAGAATTTCATAACCATTTTATGGATCTGCTTTCTTTCAGCTTGACTTGCCCCAGTGGGCGTAGCTCCATCTCGAAGATATTCTTTAATGTCTTGATACAAGGGCTGTTTGATGGGAGGCAGTTCATCTGACACTTCTCCAATGTAATTTCCATATGATGGTGCCTTATGGCTTACAAATTTGATATCTGGGATTCCTCCCCTCTCAGATATGTTGATCAAGGAAGCCAAGGTTGCTAGTGCATCAGCGAAATCATTCATGTTCCGAGGGATGTGGATGAAGGATATTTCTTTGAATTCCATAGCCATCGTGATAACTTGTTGATGGTAAGGTAGCAAATGCAATTCTTTTGTGTGATATACCCTAGTGGTTTACTTGATGACCAACTCGAAATCCCCAAAGACTACTAACCATTTATCATCCATGGATTGGGCCAGTTTCAATCCAATTATATAGCCTTCATACTCAGCTGTGTTGTTGGTGTTAACACACTTCAACTTGATGCCCACGGGATACTGTTCTCCCAAAATAGATACCAGAAATAACCCTGCTTCGACACCTTCCATGTTTATGGCTCCATTAAAATACAATATCCAAGATCGGACTGTATTTTCCTGCTAGATTTGTTGAATTATCATTACTCCTTCATCCGAGAAATACGTTTCCAAGGGTTTGAAATTCCCTTATGGTACTTCGGCTAATTGATCCGCAATTCCTTGACCTTTGATAGACTTTTGAGTCACGTAGATGATGTCGAGTTTTTGGAGGATCAACTGCCATTTAAACAGTCAGCAGTTCAACATGGGTTTGTTGAATACGTACTTCAAAGGATCCATGAGGGATATGAGATAGGTTGTGTGACCATGGAGATAATGTTGTAACCTCATAGCGGCCCATGCTAATGCATAACAGGTCTTTTCAATCAAAGTGTACCATGGAGAAGTCTTTCTTTGCCTCTATCATCTTTTTGTCCCAACATGTAGCCTATAGCATTATCATTGACTGACAGGTACATAAACATAGGAACATTGTCCATTAGAGGTACCAAGACAGGAGCTTTGACAAATTACTTTTTGATGGAAATGAAGGCTTTTTGACATTCTTCATTCCACTTCATGGAGGAATTTTTCCTTAACAACTTAAAGATGGGCTCACACGTTACTGTGAGTTGAGAGATGAATCTGCTGATGAAATTAATTCTCCCCAAAAATCCCCGTATTTCCTTTTTCTGTTCGGGGCGCGGGCATCTAAGTGATTGCCTCAATTTTGGCGGAATCCAGTTCAATGCCTCTGTGGCTTATTAGAAATCCTAGAAACTTGCCTGACTTGACATCGAAGGCACACTTGGTCAGATTTAGCTTCAAGTTGTATTTACGCAATTAGTTGAAATGATGATCTTCCTTCTGGGATTTGATGATGATGTCATCTACATAGACCTCTATTTCTTTGTGCATCAAATCATGGAAAAGGGCCATCATGGCTCGTTAATAGGTGCCACCGGCATTGATAAGGCTGAAAGGTAAACGCTTGTAACAAAAGGTTTCCTAGGGAGTGATGAATGATGTTTTCTCCCTGTCTTCTTCAACAACCATGATCTGATGGCACCCTGTGAAGCAGTCAACAAAAGAATACATGTCATACTAAGTCGTGTTGTCTATTAGTATGTGGATAAAAGGTACTAAGAAATTGA
Source organism: Panax quinquefolius (assembly GCA_020205615.1). NCBI lineage: Eukaryota > Viridiplantae > Streptophyta > Magnoliopsida > Apiales > Araliaceae > Panax > Panax quinquefolius. Next base: position 99,023,533 of record CM035171.1, on the reverse strand, counting down.
CCTTGAGACAAGCTTAGTTCAAATCCCGGTAATCCACGCATACTCGTACCTTCCCTCTGAGCTTAGGCACAAGAACTATATTGGATAGCCACTCAGGTTACATTGATACCATGATGATGTTGGCTTTGAACTATTTAACAATTTCTTCTTTGAGTTTCAGACTTCACTCAGGTTTTGGTCGCCTAAGCTTCTGTTTGACTGAATTGAATCTTTCCTTAATGGGAAGTCAATGGATGACAATATCAGTAGACAAACCAATCATGTTCTCATGTGACCATGCAAACACATCCTGAAACTAGGTTAGTATAACAACTAGGTCATTTCTTTGGCTTGGGGTAAGGTCCATGCCTATCTGGAATTTTTAGGGTTTTCTGAGGTTTCGATGTTGATAGGTGGTTTGATCAAGGTTTGGTTTGGGTTTATCTTCGACCCATTCTTTGATTTCCTTAGGCACCTCATAGTCCTTTATCTCTTATTGCTCAATCTCCATCAAGTCAATGTCCAACTCTACATCAAAGTTATAGTCATTGTGGAGATTTGGCATTTCATCAGCAAGGCTAGACAGATCCAACTTTAGAGTCCTGAAAACAAAATGCTTTCACTTAATATATGAGATTGTTTAATCATACAAAGCGTTAGCAAAAGCATGACAAAAGTAAATGCTAGTATTGTGCAATAAAAGTAAGCAGTCAATAGTATCTAAATTACAGGGCAGATGGACTTTCTGCCTTTATTACTCTTTTCGACAGATGCAAGGAGTGTTGCTCCAATTGCCTAAGGTTAACTCTTTGCGGACAGCTGTGATGAAGGGATAGTTGATGTCCTTCTCTTTATTGATGATGAACATGACTGAATTCATATCAGGGTCAGTATTTTCCTTTGACCGGTTCTCCTTAGCCCTATTTATGCGAGGGGTCAGGATTTGATCTTATGAATAGTCATCATTTGGGATATCCTCGTTCATTCCCTCATTATGTATCAGAAAGAACATCTTTGATAATCGTCTTTGCACTTCTTATTTGAGTCTCTAATTCCTTTCCTCGCTTTCTTTATTCGGCATTAGGACTTATTTTCCACTAGTCGACTTGGCCCTAGGAATCAGCATACCCGCCACAGAAATAGGAATTTTCCTCATAGGCTTTACAAATCCAGTATTTATAGGATTAGGTAGCAGAAAGGTAAAGGAAGGAACCGGTGGATGTTTGTGCGGGTTCCGATGATCTGATCCAGAGGAATAGCCTAATCCAGCCTTCCCTGTCTGGCTAGGAATTTGAACCGGACTTCTGATTCCTTGTTGACTTTTCCATAACCCTTTTCCAGGCTAGAAACCCATGGATATCATTTCCTGACTAACCTACATTACTTCGGTGGAAATTCTGGGCTTTAAAGTTGGCACCCCGATAGGTTGATAGTGAGTGTTGCTTACCTCAAGGGCTTGAAAACTGACAGGCTCAATTCCTTCATTGAGACTGATTAGAGGCATATCGCTTTGTGTATGAATAGGATATTCTAGTTCGGTATTGACAGCTACCAGATTACCGTTGATGATGTTTTTGATCTGTTGATGAAGGGTAGATGGAACTGCTCCTACCATATGGATCCATGGCCTTCCCAATAGAAATCTATATCTTGTGGTGATGTTTAGCACTTGAAAGGATATGTAAAAGGTATATGGATCGATCTCTACTGGCAGTTCAATTTCTCCTAAAATATTTCGTTGAGATCCATCAAAGGCTCCTATGACTATATGGCTGCTTGATTCGATTGGGATTGCTCTTTATTCTTTCCAACGTGGCATAGGGACAGATATTCAAGGTAGATCATCCATCTATCAACACACCTCCTACCATATATTCTAAAGACATCACTGCTATGTGCAATGACTTGCAATGACCAGTCCTTTCGGGTGGTATGTCATCCTCAGTGAAAGATATCACATTCCTGTTGAAAATGTGATCTACCAAATGATGAAACTTTTCGGTATCCACCGTCTTTGGCAGGTAAGCTTCTTCCAGTACTTTCACACTAAGACCTTGCGATGATATTCGGAGGACAATACCAAGTCCAGAATGGATATCTATCTGGCTGTTTCTTTCAATCTTTGCACCACTTTGGCTTCATTATGCCCCATCTTGTGGAGGAATTCTTCAACTTTCTCCTCGGGCACTTTCCCCTTGGATTTGATGACTGACTTCATTACTCACTGAGGTAGATACAACGGGTTTTCCTTTAATATAACAGCAGTTTGATTTGAAGTTGATCCCTCATACTCCTTATAGTTCCATGTGACTCTTATCAGGCTGATAAAGGGATACTGCAGCCTGAATGGCAACACCAATGGTTCTGGTGCAGCCACCATCAAAGGGTTCTTTACTCCTTTGACCTTCATTCATTGGATTGTAAGAGGTGTTGTAGACAAGTCTCCTTCAGAGGATATGACTACTATAACTTCCCTCCATCTCTATGTTCCTGGAGGGAATAACTTCTCTTCTTCAGGCAATATAGTACCATTATTTGCCATTTACATGTCACCGTTGTTAATCATATTCTGGATTAGATGATGAAATGCCCAATAGCTTTCAGTGTTATAACCCCGAGTATTAGAGTGGTATTGACAAACCCCGGTAGCATCAAATCTCTTAGAACGTGGATTGATTGGGGGTAACAGTTTTGTGATCTTCCCTTTATTGATCATCATATGCAGGATTTCCTCCATTGGTTGCCCCAAAGGAGTGAACTTCCTTTGGTCTGCATAGTCTCGACGAGCCTGGGATCTTGTTTTCCTTGCAAGTTTTTCTTCCAAAGTTTCATTCTCTTGGACTTGTTGTTGATTCCTTGTGATAATGGAGAGGAGACTTGTATTCCCCTGACTGATCAGCTGCCGAGTTATTTGGTGCTGATGTATCACCAATCCTGCCAATTGATCAACCCGTTCTTTGATAGACTTCATTTCTAGCTCTATCATAAACTGGAATTCTGAATAATCCCACTTATCAGAATTATCTTTACTAGTTTGGGGAGAATCACCTACATATTTGAGGTAATTAGAACTTTCTCCACTCCCTCTACTTGTCATATTGACATTTTCTTCCTTGTGTTGAGGCAGAGGGTTATCTTGCACATGTGGTTACTTTGGTTTGTTACCGCGATCTCACCATTGTCTATCAGATCATGGATTTTATGTTTGAGAGACCAGTAATCTTGGGTGTCATGCCCTGGAGCTCCAAAATGATAAGCACATTTCTTGCTTGTATCAAAATAATTTCCACTTGGATTGGTTGGAGGAAGGAGTTGGACAATTTTCTTCTGTGCTATCAGAAGCTTGAATATATTTTTTAATGAGTCCCCTAAGGGTGTGAAAAATCTTTGACGTCTGACCTCTCCAACTTTTTGCAATGGAGGATTTGAGGGTTGTGCAGATGCTTGAAAAGGGGAATAATTTTTCCTTTGGATGGGCAAGTTTTGATTGCCTCTCTGAGTTTGTCCTTGCAGCAACAAGGATACATCTTCTTCTTTCTTTTTATGAACCCTCCGAGGGTTATTCCCATAATTTCCAGCTTGAATATGCTCAGCCACGACTTCTAATGCAGTGAGTTCTTTAATCTTTCAAAAATTTAACCATATCTCGGTCATCTCTCCGTGTTTAATCATTTCTGAGAATGGTTTTCATATGCCTGTCAATACCCTCTCATAAAATGGAGCTTCTTGTATGTCAATGAAAGTCATTACCATCTTAATTTCTGTTATTAATGGGATTACTTGAGCAGCCAGACGTCTCCATCTTTGGGCATACTCTCTGAATGACTCAATATTCTATTTTTTTAACTTTGGTAATTTGATATCTATCTGGAGCCATTTGTGATTGGAAACTATATTGGTTTAGAAAAGCATGGGCTAGTTCTTTCCACCTATGGATTTTGGAATTGTCCAATCTGGCATACCATGCTCTGGCCTCTCTAGTTTGACTTTTCTGAAATAACTGCATTCTCAATTTTTCATCCTCGACATAGGATCCGGGCTCTCCAATGAACATTTTTAAATGAGTGTAAGGATCTCTAAATCTGTCATATTTTTTAAAATCAAGAGTTTTGAACTTGTCTGGATAATGAACCCCAGGAAAGATACAAAGGTCTGAATAAGTCACGCTTCTATACGCTCCAGTCCCTTTGATTGACCGGATGGTTTCTTCCATTCGTTGAACTTTCTTTTGAATATCGCCAGTTTCGTGATCTTCTTTAAGATTGGTGATTTCAGGGGTTTTGTTGGATTTTTATGGATTGGTGATTCAGGTATCTGTACTTCCTTTTCATTCTTGTCAGTACCCTGGCTTCCTCCTTGTGCAGAGGATTCTGTTTGAGTGGGTATTTGTTGACCCTGAGTATGTTTATTTTGTTCTTTCAAAAAGATAGTTAATTATGCTATTTAATTTCTTAGTCCCTCGAACTCTTCTCGGGAGACATGAGTAGATTCAAGTTGGGCATTTGTAGCCATGTCTGAAGGTGGGCTTAGTGCCTTTTTGGACTTTGAACGGGTAACGGGACCAATTGTTTCCCTACATAAAGATTATGTAGTTTAGTCTTGGTAAACATTAATAGTTTGTATGCTATGCAATGTGTCTGTTTTAGTAGGTTTTTAATGTTTTCCTGCAAAATAGATGTCACTTGTTTTGATAACAGGATAACATGATAGGTTTTGATAAGGAATGGAATGTATATTCATATTTTTCCTTTTATTTACATGGAAATTATAATTTACATGGAATTTGAAAGGGAAAGGCATTAATATACTCCCATTCGCGTTTGGTTTATCAGAGGCTGACCTATCTTAGGCTACTCTGGCGGCTTTTCGGCATGAAGGTCCCCAAATCATTGCAATTTACTTGATGGGAAGTTAATCTGATCTTTTAATTGGAGCGGATCTGAGCGGTGCCTTTCCTAAGCCTCGCGGGATTATTCTCCGTTGAGTCCAGTAATCAAACACCGGTGGGTTTGCCCCTTGGTGGAGGAATCACACAACATGCATTCACATACATCGTGTCTGACCATATGAAATGATGAAATTATGCAAGTCACTAATACAAAATGAAGAATTTGTGTGAGGCACTAAAGTGCAGTAAATAGAACATCCATTCACACTCATTCAATGTAAATGTAGCATTCACACACAAGCAGAAGAGATTTATGAAAAGTTTGAAACGAGGCTTAAGCCCTCTACTGTCCCCAGCAGAGTCTCCACCTGTCGACGTCGGGAAAATTTTCCTTTTTTTGGAATTCCTCTTTTTACCCTTTATGTTTTTTATGTGTTGAATTTTGTTTGAAAGGGTGAGTTTGAAAAGAGTCCGACACAAAATGTCGACGATTTGAAAATTCAGAGTCGCCAGTTAGTAGTTTTGAAATGGTTGTACCAACTCAACCGAATTTGAAAAAGTTTACACAAAGGACCAATTGTTGGACTCTGTTTAACAAGCCTTGGAAATCGAGATTCATAGAGTTCAGGGGCTTGATTAAGCAGGGGGGTGTGTTAGGTACCCCCCCCCCCCCCGACGTCCATGAAAACACGGTTACCACGTCTTTTCAATTCCCTAATTTATTTGAAGTGTGTGTGTGTGTGGTTAATTGGGCCTAAGTGCATTATTTAGAAGTAGTGCTATGCCTCGTTTTCACCTATATACAAAGGGTTTGATTTGCATAAAAGTTCAATTTTAAGCAATATGCAGAAATGATGTTTTTAAAACAGGTTTTCAAACCCTTATGCTCACATAGTAATTAAGGCCCTTGATACTTCCATTTTATTTCGTATTTGGCTTGATTAGATGTTATTCTCGAGATACGAAGCATCTTCGACAAAATAATATACATATAAGTGTTGGGCTCCTTATGGGCATAAAAGCCATCGAAGGATGTCCAAACACCATAAATAATTTACAAGCTAGTTGTACAGCTGAAAAAGGTCCATAATGGGAACCCGATCTAGATCCGTTAACTGGAGCTTAGCTCCCATGGCTCCTAGGCTCACATAATATCATATGAATATCATGCCTAATGAGGATACTGAAATAAAATAGATATTTAATCTAAACGACGCAAAACAAAAGATTCATCAGTTAAATCGCTGTCTGCGCGTAGCCAAGCTTCTCGTTCCATCTAGATACAGATCTAAGGTCACGTGGTTGCTTAATATTTACAAAAAAAATTAGAAAGAAACTATATTTAAATAAATCTTAGCCATTCTAGCTCAACGGTTTCAATTTTATAACTTTTGAATCGGTTAAAAGTTAGATATGGCTAGATTTAGATAAATCTAGTCCACAGATTTAAATATTACATCTTTACATTGAATAAACAGTTATAACAGATATTTAATCCAGGCCAAACATGTAAATATAAATATATATATATATAAGCAGTAAAAGGCCACAAATTTGATATGTCGTAGTATATACATGTACAAGTGTTTAGAAAGAAAAATATTGAAGTTTGGAACACTATAGGAGGGGTTAAGAGCTGAAATGGACAGAGTTTTCTTTCTTTTTTCTTTTTGGCTGATTGGAGGGTCTATTTATAGACCAAAGTAGCCGTGGGTCTACCTCCGACTTCTCGGGTGGGCCCAGACCTTGTGGTTCCCAATGTCTCGAAGTACGTGTACTCGAGCCAACATGTTGTCTGCTCGAACCTTCATACCTTTCAATCCGGGAATCCGATGGAGGCCTGCTATACCTTTTTGGAAAGCCCTTCACGAGAGATACACAATGACATGGGATTTGACATTTTCTGAATCCGGGATAATGGGTCCATGACCAGATCTTCAAGTCTTCGCAGTCCATCCGTTAAGGTGTCTTGTACTATTTTCACTTGGGATTGATGTTATGGTTCTGCATGACTTCTTTTGTAGTGATTTGGGCTAAATTCATGCTGAGTTAGTAAAATTACTATTATGCCTCTCCCGGGTTGGTTCCGGACTTGATGCAGTTGTAGCCGTCTTTTCTTAGGGTTGTCTTTGAGATTGGACTGTCATTTGAGTTTTGACAATCTTCAGGGTTGTCTTTGAGGTTAATTTGAACTCCTGGGGTTATCTCCAAGGTTTGGATTTGATCTCTCAGGGTTGTCACCGAGGCTGGATTTGATCTTCCGGGGTTGTCTCCGAGGCTGGATTTGATCTCTCGGGGTTGTCTCCGGGCTTAGATTTGATCTCCCGGGGTTATCTTTGGGGCTTGGATTTGATCTCCCAGGGTTGTCTTCGGGGATTTGATTTGATCTCTTGGGGTTGTCTCTGGGGCTTGACTTTGATCTCCTGGGGTTGTCACGGGGGCTTGATTTTGATCTCCCGGGATTGTCACCGGGGCTTGACTTGATCTCCTATGGTTATCTCTAGGGCTTGGATTTGATCCCTCGGGGTTGTCTTCAAGGTTTGAATTTGATCCCCCAGGGTTGTCTCTGGGGTTTGAATTGATGACTAGACTTCCAGGGTTGTCTCTAGAAGACGAAAGACAATTACGCCTCTCAGATGGTTAGTGCACGATTTGGATGTCGAGGGTGGCGCCACTTCATAAAATCTGAAACCAGCGTCGATGACCAGACCTTGAAAATTTAATTATTTCATTTGCCTAATATTATACAAAACTATATGGTAAAAATAAGTTTGATGTAAGACCCCGAAATTTTTTAAATAAAAAGGAATTTCCTTTATTTATTATTTTGAAATAGTAAGGGTTGATTTGATTAATGTGGATAGTAAAGGGTTAAATACGCAAATATTTCAAAATAAGCAAGTGGTTATAAAATATTCATTTTTGTCGGGGAATATTCGTTTGGTCGTGGAATATTAAATGCTTGGGAATATTCGTTTGGTCGTGGAATATTAAATCTTGTCGGGGAATATTAAATGCGACGGTAGCGATAAATGTGTAGGCCCCATGTGAAAGCGATTGGATGAGGAAAGCGACAAATATAAGTTGGTTAAAAATAATAGGCGTAGTTATTTACAATTAAGATTTGTTGGAATACCCGGTGGTTAAAATACGATGTCTGGCGTGGTTGCTTGATAGCATACGGTATTGCAGATATTGTTGAATTATTGATCCTTACGTAAGAAGGCACTACTCAATAATTATTCAGAGTTAATTCTCATTGATAGTTTATTTTATTAATTCAATAATTGTTGCGTTGATATTTTATATTATTATTGTTTCAATAATTGTCATCGCCATGATTTCCCATTATCGGATCAATAATTCATATTATTTGAATAATATTATTAGATAGCATTATTGGCAATGTCTAGAAAGTTACATCGAGGAGAGGTTTGGTCACCTAATTTGCGCCGCGATGAAGGAGAGATCCTTATTGGAAAGCCCCTCTTTCTTGGAAGCGACTGGTTGTCATAAATGTGATTACGTAATATTATTTGTGAATAATTAATTATTGATTCATATGATAAGGAAATATTTATTTTATATGAATATAAATGATGGATTTATTTATGTGGTTATTAATGAAGGAATTAATGTTGAGGTGTTTTATCGATTATTTTATCGGATTGGAGGTATTAAAAATCAAATCGGGGTTTTGAGATATATTATGGGGTTATAATTTTTAATCCAAATAGTTGGATTGTGGTAATTTTGGGTATATGTTATACATACATAAGTTGAGTATATGTCCACAAATTTTGAACCGTTAAAAATTCACGAATGATTTGTTATGAATTTTAAGAGGTGTCTCGATTAGGAATTAGGGTTATAATTGATTTTGGTGGAAAATTCTAGAATTGAGTGGGCCCCACTTGTGGTTGGTGTGAAAAATGTGCTGAATTTTATTTCAAATGTGGTGGGTGGCAATAGTAGCGGTAAAGCCATCGGTGCGTTGAGGAAGTCTGCTTTGGCGGGCTAACATTTTCTATAAATAGAGGGCTAAGTTAGAATTGAAAATCACACCGAAACAAAGTTTTCTCTCTTTCTCTCTCTATATTATTGAGCGTATTTTGTGAGTATTTAGATACTTTGAGAGTTCTTTGTTAAGTACAAGTTTCATTCAAACATCACTTGAGCCTTTCCTTAGAAGCATCGATTCTTTGAGGTAAGGGATGTTATTTTCTTCTCGGATGATATTATTTCTTCAATATCATTATCTTTGAAATATTGGTTGGAACTTTTTATCAAATTTGGAACTTTTTCATGTCGGGTTACTATTCATGAGTTCTTATTCACGAGTTACTATTCATGAGTTACTATTCACGAGTTCTTATTCACTAGTACTATTAATGAAGCGTGAAGATGTTTTTTTTGTGGAATTTCTATCTTTTGGTGTCTGGAGTTACTTATTCACGTATAAAGGCCTTTATTCACGTATCTGGCACTATTCACGAATACGGCTTTATTCATAGAAAAATGAAAATTTTCTTTTTCGTCTAAAATATCTATTACGGATACTAGCTTTGATTGTATCCATGTTTTGATCATTCTTGAATTTTACACCACTATGATTATTTTTGAGGTATTTTTGGACGTGGATAAAACCAAGTACTGAATCCTTAATCCTTGTCATTTTGTTTCCTTTGGATTCGTTTCTTTAAAATATTTTTATCATCCTCGGTCTTAAATGATGATATTATTGAATATCTTTGGCACAGTAGTGCAAAGATGAATGATTTCTGAAGAATATCTTTGGCACAGTAGTGCAAAGATGAATGATTTCTGAAGAATATCTTTGGCCTTTAGTGCAAAGATGAGCAGTGTTTAAATGAACATGGTAGGATGATGAATATCTTTGGCCTTTAGTGCAAAGATGAGCAGTGTTGAGATGAATATGGACAGATTGATGAATATCTTTGGCACAGTAGTGCAAAGATGAATATTTGATTTGAGATGAATATTGATTGATGTTACTGAGGATAAAATATTGATGATGGACTGTTAAATTCATAGATTATAGTAGATTTCATTCTCTACGTAACTCTTCTATGAATTATTATTTCATTACTGAATATTGATCCGAAACTTGTTGTCTACATTGTATTCTATCGATTTTTCCTGTTGGAGACTAACGATAATTTTTGTATATTATCTTAGTCATAACATTCTTTCTTGGGCTAGTTGAGCTCACCCTTTTCCTTGTTGTTCCATTTTTCTTCTCGGGAGGCGAGAATGTAGCGAGTACTAGTCGGGGTATGGAATGAAGGTTCTAGAGAGAGTTGTTTAGTAGTCCTCACCATTATTGTAAAATAATGTATCAATAAATGTGATGAGGATTTATTTGAGTATAAATATTTCTACAGAAGATAATATTTGTATTTAAACTCACGATTTTATTGTTGTGATAATAAAGTTGTAGTTGTTTACGTAACATGTATTTGGCGACTCGAGAATGGGTTGGATGGAATGGACCTATTTTGGGGTCGCGTCACGGTTAATATCGAGCTTAGGGATATGATCTCTGGCGGAGATCGGGGAATAGAACTAGAAGGGGAGAGGCGAGTAAATCCTTTGCTAGTGTGTCCTACCTAAGCTTATTTGTTAGTTGGTCGATATATAGGGATATTATGTGATTGATTTCCTTAATTAACCCTTGTTTTATGGCAAGAATTGAGAATGTCGAATTGAGAATATTAATAGTGGTGTAAATGAGACCGTGGAGATGCCTGTACTTAACAACGAGGAGAGCGTGCAGCAAGTGGCAATGTACCTCTTGTGAATAACACCTTTGGCGAGATGATGAGCGAGGGATGTTTAGAAGCTTTTTGCGGTTTATGCAAAATCGATTGAGGAGACTCGTGTTCAAAATCTGAGGAGGAGATGATAGCAATTCACGGGTGGTCACTGACCAAGCGAGTTCAAAGAGTTGGGACCACGAGTGCACTGGGAAAAGCGATCCGATCATGGCGGAAACATGGGTCAAGCAAATTACCAAGATATTCGATGTCTTGGGATGCACGAAGGAACGAAAGTTCCATTCGCTACTTTTATGTTCCGTGGCGAAGCTGATTCTTTGGTGGGAATCGTGAAGCGTACCCATTCAAATTTGCACTCGGCATGTCATGGGAGGCGTTTGAAAGCAGTTCAATGACAAGTACTTCCACGAAAGTATTCGTCATATGAAGGAAGTGGAGTTTATTAGATTGGAGCGAGAATAACATGGCGGTGTCCCGATCTGGGCGAAGTTTGCGGAGTTATCCGGTTTGCACCTCATTTGGTGGAGAATGAGGAACGATGACGCGGATGTTTCGAGAGGTTTGAAACCCGGCATACGTCGATTATCTCATTTCTCATAAATTTTCTCTCTATTCGGATGTTGTAATGAGGCTCGGTTGTTAGAGCGAGATAACGATACGTTCAACCGAGGGACCATAAACGAGGATCATACCAAAGATAGCGGTCATCATCGAATAACGATAACCGGTGGAGAAAGAAGAATACGGACAAAGGCGGTAACCACTCTGGTGGTAATCGTGGCTATGAAAAAATAGAAGCGAGTTGGGAGGAGATTTTAAAAGAGGAGATTCAACAACGACCATGTGAAGGCGTCGGCGCCAAAGTATGGCTTGGTTCAAGGAGGAGAAAGACCATCGGTCGTATGTTACAAATGCGGAAAGAGGATATATCATCATTCAAGCTTGCCCACAGCAGTTTAAGGTATGTTATAATTGTGGAAAAGAAGGACATATCGCTTCGAGATTATGCGATATCGAAACCCGATCCGGTGGGAATGGTGACTCAAAAGGATGTCCCAAAAAGTCAAAGTCAGCGGTTCTTGAAGAAGCGTTTGTCGTGGCCAGGTCTAAATGCGAGGAACCCGACGACGAAGTTATGCAGGTTAGTTAATTATAAATTCTTGCGAAGTTTATACCTTACTAGAATCTAGGTTCTACCCATTCTTTTATCTCTCTTGCTTTGCGCTCAGCGTTTGAACTTGACTACGGAGAAATTAGACTTTGACCTATTTATGGAGACTCAGTTAGGAGAAACTTTCATTACATCCGTTGTTTAAAAATCTTATTTGATTCAAGTTGGCACCATTACCTTACTGTTGACCTTATCTCTTTAAAGATACTTGCTTTTGGGGATTGATTGGTTAACTACTCATCATGCCAAAATTGATTTCTTTTGTAAGGTTGTTAGTTTTCATATTCCTAAGCAACTTTGTTATTGAACTCAAGCGATCAAACCATTGTAGTCAAACATTTTCATATCAAGCCATGAAGTCATTCGTTTATTACGGATGTCAAGTTTTCTTAGTCCATGTTATGGATTTGAATAAAGACACGTCGATTTGAATAATATTCTTGTTGTTATTGATTTTTCTGGACGTATTTCTGAAGAATTTATTGGCTTACTCCCAAAGTCGATATTAAATTTTGTATCGACTTTGAACCGGTACAAAACTCATTTCTAAAATCTCATATCGAATGGCTCTATTGAACTTGAGGAGTTAAAATTCAACTATAGAATTTGGTACATGAGCCTTTATCTTGTGACTTCCTTTGTGGAATTCACTAAGCGAACTCTCTGTAAGGGGCGTCATATTAGATGCGATAGTAAAGCGATAGGTGTCATTGTGACGTCTTATCCAAGATTGGGATATGAGTCGCGATTGAGATCAACCTAAGTCGATAATCGAAATACGTAGCTTTCTAGGTTTAGTTGGTTATTATCGGAGATTCTTGAAGGATATTCTCGAATCGCTATTCCATTAACGTGGTGACTAATAGAGATACAAAATTCAAATGGAGCAAGGAATGTGGGAAGAGCTTGAAGAACTCAAGAGGAGACTCATTTAAAGATATGTTACGACCATGCCATCTGGAAAAGCGAACGTGGTAGGCGGCGTGTTGAGTAGAAGATCATTATACAAGATACGAATACAATATTGTCAAAGACTCATTTCAGTATAATATACAAATAATAGAGATGGAGATGAAAACTCTAGGTACCCACGTGATGATATCTGATGCACGTGATGATATCTGAGTATAATCGACTTTAATCGATAAAGTTAAAAGTCATTCAAGCTACACACGGAGGTGATGAATTTGAAGAAGGAGGTGCAAGAAGTTGTTATTTTAAAAGCGAGAATCGGTGAGGTGAGGAAAGCTCAAACCTTCGATTTATTAATCCATTTGAAATTCTCGATCGAATAGGGCTGTGGCCTATAGACTCGCTTTTACCACCAAGTAATGGCGTGTTGAGCGTTTTTCACGTATCGATGTTACGTAAATATGTGGACGACCGAAACACGTCATTGAGTTAGAAACCCGGACGAGATAGTAGAAGACTTAACGTACGAGGAGGTACTGTCAAGATTTTGTAGAGGAAAGAACATGACCTATGTCTCGAGGTTATACCATAAGTTAAAGTTTTGTGGAGAAACCATGCTTTATTGAGGAAATGACAGGAGTTGGAAGCGAAAATGAAAGCGAGGTATCTTTACCTTTTGAAACACCAGCAGTCGACGTCAATTTCGAGGACGAAATTTCATAAGGAGGGAGGTTGTAAGACCGAAATTTTTAAATAAAAGGAATTTCCTTTATTTATTATTTTGAAATAGTAAGGGTTGATTTGATTAATGTGGATAGTAAAAGGGTTAAATCATAAATATTTCAAAATAAGCAAGTGGTTATAAAATATTCATTTTTGTCGGGGAATATTCGTTTGGTCGTGGAATATTTAAATGCTTTTGTGGGAATATTCGTTTGGTCGTGGAATATTAAATCTTTGTGGGAATATTAAATGATGACGTGATGAATATGTGGGCCCCATAACGGAAAAGCGATTGGATGAGGAAAGCGACAAATATAAGTTGGTTAAAAATACTTGGCGTAGTTATTACCGAATTAAGATTGTTGGAATACCGGTGGTTAAAATACGATGTCTGGCGTGTCGCATTGCGATAGATGCGGTATTGCACGCAGTATTGTTGAATTATTGATCCTTACGTAAGAAGGCACTACTCAATAATTATTACAAGATGAATTCTTATTCAATAGTTTATTTTATTAATTCAATAATTGTTGCGTTGATATTTCATATTATTATTGTTTTGATAATTGTCAACTTTACGATATTTCCCATTATCGGATCAATAATTCATATTATTTGAATAATATTATTAGATAGCATTATTGGCAATGTCTAGAAAGTTTTGTCAAGGAGAGGTTTGGTCACCTAATTGCGCGCCAGTAAAGAGAGATCCTTATTGGAAAGCCCCCTCTTTCCTGGGAACAGCCTGGTTGTCATAAATGTGATTCTGTAATATTATTTGTGAATAATTAATTATTGATTCATATGATAAGGAAATATTTATTTTATATGAATATAAATGATGGATTTATTTATGTGGTTATTAATGAAGGAATTAATGTTGAGGTGTTTTATCAGTATTTTATCGGATTGGAGGTATTAAAAATCAAAATCGGGGTTTTGAGATATATTCTTGGGGTTATAATTTTTTAATCAAATTAGTTGGATTGTGGTAATTTTTGGGTATGTTATACATACATAAGTTGAGTATATGTCCACAAATTTTGAACCGTTAAAAATTCACGAATGATTTGTTATGAATTTTAAGAGGTGTCTGATTCGGAAATTAGGGTTATAATTGATTTTGGTGGAAAATTCTAGAATTGAGTGGGCCCCACTTGTGGTTGGTGAAAAAATGTGCTGAATTTTATTTCAAATGTGGTGGGTGGCAATAGTAGCAGGTAAAGCCATCATCGGTAGAAAAGTCAAGTCCGCCTTGGTAGGCTAACATTTTCCTATAAATAGAGGGCTAAGTTAGAATTGAAAATCACACCAGAAACAAAGTTTTCTCTCTTTCTCTCTATATTATTGAGCGTATTTTGTGAGTATTTAGATACTTTGAGAGTTCTTTATTGAGACAAGTTTCATTCAAACATCACTTCAGGCCTTTCCTTGGAAATCTTGATTCTTTGAGGTAAGGGATGTTATTTTCTTCTCGAGATGATATTATTTCTTGATATCATTATCTTTGAAATATTGGTTGGAACTTTTTATCAAATTTGGAACTTTTTCATGTCGGGGTTACTATTCATGAGTTACTATTCACGAGTTACTATTCATGAGTTACTATTCACGAGTTACTATTCACGAGTACTATTCATGAAGCGTGAAGATGTTTTTTTTGTGGAATTTCTATCTTTTGGTGTCGGAGTTACTATTCACGTATACGGCACTATTCACGTATACGGCACTATTCACGAATACGGCACTATTCACAGAAAAATGAAAATTTTTCTTTTCGTCTAAAATATCTATTCTGGATACTAGCTTTGATTGTATCCATGTTTTGATCATTCTTGAATTTTACACCACTATGATTATTTTTGAGGTATTTTTGGACGTGGATAAAACCAAGTACGAATCCTTAATCCTTGTCATTTTGTTTCACTGGATTCGTTTCTTTAAAAATATTTTTATCATCCTCGGTCTTAAATGATGATATTATTGAATATCTTTGGCTGTAGTGCAAAGATGAATGATTCTGAAGAATATCTTTTGGCTCAGTAGTGCAAAGATGAATGATTTCTGAAGAATATCTTTGGCCTTTTAGTGCAAAGATGAGCAGTGTTTAAATGAACATGACCGGTGATGAATATCTTTGGCCTTTAGTGCAAAGATGAAGCAGTGTTGAGATGAACATGACCGATTGATGAATATCTTTGGCCTGTAGTGCAAAGATGAATATTTGATTTGAGATGAATATTGATTGATGTTCTGAGGATAAAATATTGATGATGGATTTGTTAAATTCATAGATTATAGTAGATTTCATTCTCTACGTAACTCTTCTATGAATTATTATTTCGCTGCGAATATTGATCCGAAACTTGTTATCTATTGTATTCTATCGATTTTTCCTGTTGGAGACTAACGATAATTTTTGTATATTATCTTAGTCATAACATTCTTTCTTGGGCTAGTTGAGCTCACCCTTTTCCTTGTTGTTCCATTTTTCTTCTCAGGAGGCGAGAATGTAGCGAGTACTAGTCGGGGTATGGAATGAAGGTTCTAGAGAGAGTTGTTTAGTAGTCCTCACCATTATTGTAAAATAATGTATCAATAAATGTGATGAGGATTTATTTGAGTATAAATATTGTCTAGAAGATAATATTTGTATTTAAACTCTGATTTTATTGTTGTGATAATAAAGTTGTAGTTGTTTCTGTACCATGTATTTGGCGACTCAGAATGGGTTGGATGGAATGGACCTATTTTGGGGTCGTCACATTTGAGTTGTGTAACTTTCTGAGTTGTATAAAGGAGTCTTGTGTGGCATTATAATAAATAGTGAGTCAATTAAATGTGTATTTCAAAAGTATGACAAAAAAGTAATATTAAGGAAATAAATAATTGATATTAATTATCATTATAGTATTTGGGTATAATTGAAATAATAAGTTTTATGGAAAATAATGGGTTGTTGGTACCCAACTAAATTATATTCTAACCTAATTTAAATATCATTGGGACTAACCCAATGTACTTGGATTATATAATTAAATGTATATGTGACCCTAACTTATCACAAGGTAATAATAGTAACTCATTATAAATACACTTATAAGACCAAAAGGGAGTTGATCTTAGTAACAAAGGACCCATTTTACTTTTAAATAAAAAGACATTAGAGTGTCCCAAAATTAGTGTCCCTTTCATTTAATTGTCAAGATTAGGCCATTGGCCTATCCTACACTCCTTCATTGTGCATAGTTGTTATGATGAGCTGAAGAATGGAGGAGAGGGAGTAGTTAACTTATTTCCACCAAATCTTCCTTAACCAATGGATGTTAGGTTTGTAATATTCATGAACGCAATCAAATTGCACAAAATAAGCGGAAACGTGTAAAAATCAGAGTTTTAAAATTTTACAAACCATATACCCGGATCATCCTTTATGCACAATTATTAATTAAACGAAAAGATAAGGAACAAGAATCATACCGTTGAAGATTCGAGCTTCCTCAGGTACAAGTTCACCTCCAAATCCTTTCGCGTTCAACTTGAATCCACCGGAGTTGGTTCCTTTCTTTGATCAACGTTAGCCACCCAAGTGTTTGGCCTCTAGAGGTGATCCACCAAGAAAGAATAAAGATTCAAGAAGATGGGTGTTTTGCAAAACCCTAGTTTTTCTATCTCTCATAGAAAATGGTGTACTCTCTCCCAACTATTGGAATTACGTATTCACGTGTTTTGTGAAAGTGTCCACCCCACCCATAATAAGACTCCTCTTATTTATAGATGTAGGCAACCCTCCTTAACAATTAAGGAATTATGTTTTATTTTAATTAATTAAATTTCTTTAATTAATTATGCTCCCAATCTTATTAGAAATAATTAATTAGAATCTTTTAATTAATTAGCCTCCTAATCTTATTAGGATATACGAGAGTACTTTTATTAATTAATTCTCAAACTCTTTTAGAATTAAATAATAATAATAGTAATAATAATAATAAGCGACTCTTATTAATTTATATTTAATATTTCCAAAATATTAAATAATAAATATTAAGCTATTTAATTTATTCTATCAACATAGATTAAATTAAATATACTTAACTTATTATTACGATTATGTCATTAACTTCTTAAATAATTATTCTTCCTTTTATGGTGTGACCCTTTAGGTTCTCCATATTAAACCGGTTGTGAATAAATCAATTAGAACAATTCTAATCTTATTTAAATAAATAAATTAAAATATTAATTTATTTAAATAAATAATATTTATTCTACAATAGGGATAAACCTCCCTAGCGATTAACGACTTACCATATAATATAGATTTCAATATTAATGTGACGCCCCCAAAACAGGTATATATCACCCATCTTGAGTCGCCAGATACAAGGTACTGAATACAAATACAACTTAATTATACAACAGTCGTGTAAAATATGACCAAACATATGCTGTGAGTTTTAATACAAATATTGTCATCTAGACAATATCCACACTCAATGGAGTCCTCATTACATTTATTATCACATTATTTCACAGAATAGTGAGGACTACTAATGCACCATCTAGGACCATCACTGCTGTTCTCGACTAGTCTCAAGCCTACGTTCTCATTTCACAAGAAGAGAACAGTGAAAGAAAGGGTGAGCTCAACTAGCCCAGTAAGAAATATTATGACTAAGATAATGTAGAATAAATTATCATTAGCCTTCATGGTGTTAGACTGATAAAATATAATAAACATCAAGTTTAACTGCAGCGGAACAAGCAATCCATTAGAAGAGTCAAGTAGAGAATAAAATCTACTATCTTTTATGATTTAAAAAGGTTTTTAATCACTTTTATCACTGAGACTCAGCTTAATAAATAAAATCGAATCATCCTTGCTCCACGGCCAAGGATATTCATGTAATCATCAATGGTCATGACTATACCGAATAATCTCTGGTCATAATCATACCAACAACTGTCCACCAATGAACTACGAGCCAATGAGGACTTTTACCACATCATTCGTCACATTATGGTCATGATTATACCGAATAATCCCTGGTCATAATCATACCAAGTCCATCTATGCACGTAAGCCAAAGATGACTTTCAACATAATATAAGCATGAGGATGATGACAATTCAATAAAACAAGTTCAAGAATAAATTTTAAAGATTTATAAGTTAATTTATCTTGAACTCAATAACGTCCAAATTGTCAACATGATACTGCTTTGTGGAGTAAAATTTAAGAATGCTTAAAAGAATATTTCCATGAAAAGATACTGGATGAAGCGCAAATATCAAGGATATTCCACTAATTTCATGGAGTATAGAAGCCAAAACTTTAACCAACTGGGTATAATAGAATATATGAAACTACAAATGGATTTTCACCCGTCATGCGGTAATCCACGTATACAGATCATTTCTACAATTTAATAAGGAATGAATACAAAGGATCATTCACCATGCATGTGGTAATCCACATAGATAGGTTATTCCAACTGAATAATAAAGAATGGAATAATGGAAGGATTCACCATAAATGCGATAGATCGCATAAACAAAGTTATTCCCAACGAATAATAAATAATGGAACCCAGTCCCAAAGGCGTAACGCGCTGAGACGAGGATATTAAAGCGAGAATAATAAATAATGGAACCGGTCCCGGCGTAAACACACAGACGGGATATTCGGCGAAAAATAAAGAGCGGAAGATTAGAAGAATTTCACCATGTATGCGGTACTGATAAAGCAAAGTTATTCAATGAGAATAATAAGAATGGAATAATGAAGAATTTCACCAAGTATAGGGTATCCCGCGTATACAGGTTATTCCAACAGAATAATAAAGAATAGAATAACAAAAGTTCTCTTCACGAATAAGAAAGAAAGAATACCCCTTACGAGTACAAAAAATAATATCCCCTACCTTAGAAAGAAGAGTACTGGATATAGAAGTAGTGAAGTAGCAGAACACTTTTCTTCTTTCTCTCTATAGTTTCTTTCTCTAGAGTTTCAGTGAATTCGTAAGAAATAATGAAGGAATGAACTTCTATTTATAGGAGAATGGACTGAATAGTAACTAATTCATGAATGGTCCAGATTGATTTACTTTTAAACGGATGGTCCATATTGGTTTACTATTAAAACTTAAAGCAACGGTCCATACTGATTTACTATTAAAACTTTAAACCAGCGATCCATATTGATTTACTATTATAACTTTCCACCAGCGGTCCATATTGATTTACTATTATATCTTCAACCAATGGTCTGAAAAATTAGCACATCTCCTCATGAAATAATATTGTACCCAAAAATGATTTGCACCGAAAAGAAATATATCTTATGGGTGAGTAATACCCCATGAATAGTACCCCGTAAATAGTAACTCGTGAATAGTAACTCGTGAATATTACTCCGACACGAAAAGTGCCCCGAATACCCGATTAAACAATATAACCTCCAGACATCAATTATTATCGGAACAAATGTCAATTTCCACTAACACAAATAATTACAACACAATAGAACTATAAAATTCATCTTTAATCAACACGAACTCATTCATCATTAATTTTATAATTCACAATATTTAACAACTAGGTCGTTCCCAGGAAAGAGGGGGCTTTCCGATAAGGATTTCTCCTTATTGGCGCGCCATTAGGTGACCAAACCTCTCCTTGACAGAACTTCTAGACATTGTCAATATTGCAAATAATAATATGAATAACTTTGCCGTCTCAATTATTGATTTAATAATATAATATATTATGCAGATGATACTGTAACAATAATTGAATCAATAATATGAGAGATATGATGCAACAATTACTGTAGCAATAATTGAGTATAACTGAGTGACTTCTCACGTAAGCATCAATAATCAATACCGTGTGCTACTATGCAACCACGCGTATTAATGTACCTTTACTACCGGGTAGTTCAACAGTTTTAACGGTAACACCTCCGTCGTTATTTTTATAGAAAGATATTTTTGTCGTTTTCTAACTACGACAATACTTCTGTTGTGGGGTCCACCAATAATTGTGCCGTCATACGAATATTCCCTATTAAAATGAATATTTCCCGACCAATCTAATATTATATAACCACTTGCTTACTTTGCAAAATTTGTAAATATTACTCACAACTATAACATTATATCAAATCCACACCATAATATTCAAAAATATATTTCGAGAAAATTATTCTTTATTCATAAAAGTTGGGGTCTTACAACCTCCCCTTCTTATGAAATTTCATCCTCAAAATTAGGGTACATACCTGGTATGTCGAAGAGATGAGGATACCTTGACTTCATCTCAGATTCTAACTCCCAAGTCATTTCCTCCACATCGTGGTTTCTCCACAAAACTTTGACTTGAGGTATAATCTTGGAGCGTAGAACATGATCCTTCTTATCCAAGATTTTAACAGGCAACTCTTCATACGTTAAATCTTCCTCTATCTCGTCTGGTTCTAACTCAATAATGTGGTTCGGGTCTTTCACATATTTACGTAACATAGATATGTGAAAAATGTTATGAACACGAGACATACTTAAGCGGAAGAAAGCGAGTCTATAAGCCCACGATTCCTACTCGCCGAGAATTAAAAATGGGCCAATGAATCGAGGATTGAGCTTTCCTCTCTTTCCAAATCTCGTAACTCCTTTCCATGGAGCAACACGTAACAATACATGATCTCCAATATCGAATTCTACGTCCTTTCGATGAAGATCAGCATAACTCTTTTGTCAATCTTGTGAAGTTTTTATATGTTGTCAGATCGTTTGAATCTTTTCTGTAGTCATACGTACCAACTCCAGTCCCAACAATGTTGCTTCACCCACCTCATCCCAGCATACTGGAGAACGACACTTTCTCCCATACAACGCTTCAAATGGAGCCATGCCAATACTTGCTTGATAACTGTTGTTGTAGGAAAATTCAACCAACGGTAAGAACTTATCCCAACTTCCTTTGAAGTGAAGGACACAAAGTCTTAATAAATCTTCAAGAGTTTGAATAGTCCTCTCTGATTGTCCGTCCGTCTGAGGAAGATATGCCGAACTAAATCATAAATTCGTGCCCATAGCTTTTTGCAAACTAACCCAAAATCGTAAAATGAATCTTGGGCCTCGATCAGAAACTATGGATACTGGCATACCATGCAGTCTTACAATCTCGTTTATGTACATATGAGCAAGATGTTCAAGTGTATAAGTTTCTCGTATAGGTAAGAAGTGAGCAGACTTGGTCAATCTATCAATAATGACCCAAATTGCATCTATGCCTTGAGAAACCTTGGGAAAACCAGTAACAAAATCCATGGTAATGTGCTCCCACTTCCATTCTGGAATTTCAAGTGGTTGCAATGGACCTTTTGGTACTTGATGCTCCGCCTTGACTCGTTGACAAGTTAAACACCTTGAGATAAACTCCGCTATCTCTCTATTCATATTGCTCCACCAAAATGTATGTCGAAGATTATGATACATTTTGGTACTCCCAGGATGGATTGCAAATGGTGTGTTGTGCACCTCCATCATGATTTTATACTTTAAATCAGGGTTGTTAGGAACACAAAGTCTGGAGTTGACTCGAAGTATTCCTTCTTCATCGATTCTTGCTTCCGGAATAGAACCTTCTTACACTTTCTTCCTCATACGTATCAACTCCAGGTCTGTAGCTTGAGCAGCTTTAACTTTATCGATTAAAGTCGGTTCTACTCGTATATTCGCCATCATCACATGGGTCCCTGGAGTCTTTAACTCTATCTCCATCATTTGTAAGTCATACAAAGTGGGCCTTTGTGTTGACAATATTGCACTCGTACCCGCATATGATCTTATACTCAATGCGTCAGCTACTACGTTTGCTTTAACAGGATGGTATTGAATGGTATGATCATAATCTTTCAACAGTTCAAGCCAACATCGTTGTCGCATGTTGAGTTCCTTTTGGGTGAAGAAATATTTGAGGCTTTTATGATCTGTATAGATCTCCACCTTCTCTCCATATAGGTAATGCCTCCAAATCTTGAGCGCGAAGATAATAGCTGCCAACTCTAGATCATGAGTAGGATAATTCCTCTAATATTCTTTGAGTTGCCGAGAGGCATATGCTATGACTTTCCCATGTTGCATGAGAACACATCATAACCCTTTGCCCGAAGCATCACTGTAGATGACAAATCCCTCTGAGCCAGATGGTATTGTCAGAATAGGTGCTGAAATGAGTCTTCCCTTGAGTTCTTGAAAACTCTTCTCACATTCCTCGCTCCAATCGAACTTTGTATCTTTTCAAGTCAGCTGAGTTAATGGAGTAGCGATTCGAGAAAATCCTTCCACGAATCTCTGATAATAACCAGCTAAATCGAGAAAGCTACGTACTTCAGTCACTGACTTTGGTTGCTCCCAGCTTTGAATTGCTTCAATCTTCACTGGGTCAACAAATATTCCATGATTTGATATCACATGCCCAAGGAATGCAACTTCCTCAAGCCAGAACTCATATTTCTTCAACTTGGCATAAAGCTTGTTTTCACGAAGCTTTTGGAGAATCAACCTCAAGTGTTGCTCATAATCTTCACGGCTTTTGGAATATATGAGAATGTCATCAATAAAGACAACCACAAAGTGATCCAAATATTCCTTGAATACTCGGTTCATTATATCCATGAAGGCATAAGGAGCATTAGTCAATCCAAAAGACATGACCAAGAATTCATAATGCCCGTACCGAGTTCTGAAGGCAGTATTTGGAATATCCTCAGTTTTAACCTTCAGCTGATGGTATCCAGAACCAAGATCGATCTTTGAAAAGAATTATGCTCCTTGTAACTGGTCAAACAGGTCATCAATGCGAGGTAACAGATACCTATTCATGATGGTGACATGGTTCAATTCTCTGTAGTCAATACAAAGTTGCATACTCCAATCTTTCTTCTTCACGAATAGAACAGGAGCACCCCAAGGAGACGTACTAGGACGAATGAAACCAATGTCTAACAATTCCTGCAATTGGGTCTTTAACTCCAGAAGTTCAATAGGAGCCATTCGATATGGGGATTTGGAAATGGGTTTTGTACCAGGTTCAAGGTAGATACAAAATTCAATTTCACACTCTGGGGGTAGGCCAGGAAGTTCTTCAAAGAATACGTCAGGAAACTTATTAACAATAGAAATATCATTCAAAACTGACGTATTTTTGTTTAAATCTGTGACATGAGCTAAGAAAGCTTGACATCCGTTTTTCAATAAATGAATAGCTTTATGGCTTTAAATGATGTGATTTATTTTAATGGTTTGGTCACTTAAATTCGCATAATAGGTTGATTAGGAATATGAAAACTAACAACCTTACGAAAATAATCAATTTTTGCATGATGAGTAGTTAACCAATCAATCCTTAGAATTACGTCAAACGCAAGTATTTTTAAAGAAATAAGATCGATAGGTAATGTGCGGTTACCGATTTGAATCAAACAAGACTTATAAACCGTGGATGTAATGAAGGTTTCTCTCAACGGAGTTTCAACCGATAAGTTAAAGTCCAAATTCTCCGGAGTCAAATTTAAACGTTGAACGCAAGTAGGAGAAATAAAAGAATGGGTAGAGCCGGTATCAAATAAGGTATATACTTCACTAGAGTTTATGATAAGCTTACCCGTGATGACCTCGTTTGGGTTCCTTACTGTCTGGGAGGTTACAACAAACGCTCTCCCTTGAACTACCGGTTTTTCCTTGTCTGGGACAAACTTTGATGCCTCCAATCCAGCTCGACTTGACTTCGGTGCACGATAAAATCGGGCTAAGTGACCATCTCTTCCACAATTATAATATGCTTTGGACTGCTGCGTACAGTTTGGACTGATGTGTCCCTCCCCTCTGCATTTGTAACATACGACCGTCAATCGTTCTCCTTCCTTAACAACAGGTGCTGGTGCTGACGTCCTTCCATCATTATTAAATCTCCTCTTCTTGAAACTCCCACTTTTATTGTCTTGGCCATGATTACCACCGAAGTGGTTACCATTTCTGGCATGTTGATTCCCTCCACATTTGTTGTCACCGCTTCGATGACTGTTACCACTGATTTTTTCATTATGTCGGCTGCTTTCTCTTGGTTGCGTTGACCCGTTATTGCGCTTCAATAACTGAGCCCTATTTACAACATTTGAATACAAACATAGTTTATGAGAAATAAGATATTGACGTATCTCCGGTTTCAAACCTCTTAAAAACATTCGCATCATTCTCTCTTCATTATCAACCAAGTGGGACGCAAATCGGGACAACTCGGCAAACTTAGCTTCGTACTGCGCCACGGTCATATTGTTCTGCTCCAGCTTGATGAACTCTACCTCTTTAATGTGACGAATACTTTCGGGAAAGTACTTGTCGTTGAACAGTTCTTGGAACTTCTCCCAAGACATCTTGAAAGGTCATGAGTTGAGTTAAGCACGCTTTCTTGATTCCCACCGAGAATCGCCTCTCCTCGCAACATAAAGGTGGCAAAAAGAACCTTTTGTGTAAGACCCCAACTTTTATAAATAAAGATGAATTTTCTATAAATATCATTTTTGAATATTATGGAGTAAATTTGATATAATGTTATAGTTGTGGGTAATATTTATAAATTTTGCAAAGTACGCAAGTTGTTATATAATATTCGATTGGTCGGGGTATATTCATTTTAACAGGGAATATTCGTAGAACGGCACAATAATTGGTGGACCCCACAACGGAATTATTGTCGGATTGAAAAAACGATAAAAATACTTTATGAAAATAACGGCGGAAGTTTTATCGTTAACTGTTGAAACACCGGTGTTAAAAATACAAAGATGTCTGGCGTGGTTGCATAGTAGCATGCGGTATTAATTATTGATGATGCTTACGTGAGAAGTCACCCAGTTTTGTTCAGTTATTGCTATAGTAATTGTTGCATAGTATCTCACGTTATTTGATTCAATTATTGTCAATATTTTATATATTATTAAATCAATAATTGAGACGACAAAGTTATTAATATTATTATTTGCAATATTAACGATGTCTAGAAGTTCTGTCAAGGAGAGGTTTGGTCACCTAATTACGCGCGAATAGGGAGAAATCCTTATTGGAAAGCCCCGTCTTTCCTGCGAACGACCTGGTCGATTAATATTGTGAATTATAATAATGATGATAAATGTTGTTAAAAATATTTAGATTTTAGGAAGTATTTGTTGAATTTATGGACCCCCCATTTACCCATTTTTCAAAATAATCGGTAGAAAATTTCTTAATTAAATAAAAGTGGGGCCCACGTATGTTCAAATGGGGGGAGGGAAATGGAATGTCACGGGTGAACAGGAAGGATTTTGTCAAGAGGGTGTTTTGTTATAATATACATATATATATATATATATATTTGCATGTGCTATTTATATATATATATTATATAAAAGTTTATATATATATATATAGGTTTATGCGGATGGAAAAGGGGGGTGATTAGTTTTTTATTATATATATATATATATATATATATATATATATATATAGTGTTAGTGCATGCCTTATACGGCAGGTCACATATTACGTATATATATATATATATATTAGGAACAGGATCCTGTCCGGACTCCCGGACAGATTTAAAATCCGGTCCTTTTTTTTTGGTTTTTTTTAAAACACATTAAAAAAAATTATAGAATTGAAATTTTTTCATAATACAGTATTTTGGGTGTGATTTGGGTACGTATAACATAACATGTATATGCGATGCGTGTAGATTGTACCACCATTTTTTGGTATAGGTATTCAAAACACGTCCAAAATATCAATATATGAAAAAATTCGATTTCATAAAATATTAAAATATTTTTTTTTAGTTATTTTAAAAAAAAGCAAAAAAAAAAAAATTGGGTCCGTTTTTTATCAGGTCCGGGAGTCCGGACCTGAGCAGTGTTGTATATATATATATAACGTTATTTTATTAAAAGATTTTATTTTATTAGAATATTTTATTATACTGCATAGTAAATCAATATGGACCGTCCGTTTAAAAGTAAATCAATCTGGATCGTTCATGAATTAGTTATTATTCAGTCCATTCTTCTATAAATAGAAGCTCATTCCTTCATTATTTCTTACAAATTCACTGAAACTCTAGAGAGAGAAACTATAGAGAGAAAGAAGAAAAGTATTCTGCTACTTCATTACTCCTATATCCAGTTCCTTCTAAGGTAAGGGGTATTATTCTTTTGTATTCATGAAGAGAACTTCTGTTATTCAATTCTTTATCATTATATTGGAATAACCTATCTATGTGAAGTACCGCATACATGGTGAAATTCTTCTGTTATTTCATTATTTATTATTCTGTTGGAACATCCTGTCTGTGTGTTTTCATATGACCTGGTTTCGTTATTTATTATTCTGTTGGAACATCTTGTATGTAATGTTTTTGCATGACACAGTTTCGATTATTTATTATTACATTTGGAACATCCATGCGTGTGTTTTCGCAAGACCTGGTTCCGTTATTTATTATTCTAATGGAATAACCTGTCTGTGCGGTCTATCGCATGCCTGGTGATTTCTTTTGTTATTCCATTCTTTATTATACTCAGTTGGTTAAAGTTTTGACTTCTATACTCTATGAAATTAGTGGAATATCCTTTATATTTGCGCTTCATTCAGTATCTTTTCATGAAAATATTCTTCTGATTCTTGAATTTTACTCTACAAAGAAGTATTATGTTGACAATTTGAACGTTATTGGTTCCTGGATAAATTAATTCTTGAACTTGTTTTATTGAATTCTTATATCATTGTCATCATCCTCATGTTTATATTTTGTTGAAAGTCATCTGTGGCCTGTAGTGCATAGATGGACTTGGTATGATTATGACCAGGGATTATTCAGTGTAATCATAACCGTAATGTTACAAATGATATGGTAAAAGTCCTCATTGGGTCGTAGTGCATTGATGGAGAGTTGTTGGCATAATCATGACCATTGATGAATACACGAATATCCTTGGCTCGTAGTGCATGGGTAATTTGTGGTCGTGATACTAATGAATATCCTTGGCCGTAGTGCAGGGAAGAGGTGAATTATTTATTAAGTTGAGTCTCAGCGATAAAAGTGATGAAAAACATTTTAAATTATAGAAGATAGTAGATTTTATTCTCTACTTGACTCTTCTAATGGATTGCTTATTCCGCTGCAGTTAAACTTGATGTTTATTATATTTTATCAGTTTAACACTGTTGAAGGCTAATGATAATTTATTCTGCATTATCTTAGTCATAATATTTCTTACTGGGCTAGTTGAGCTCACCCTTTTACTTTCATTGTTCTCTTCAGGAAATGAGAACGTAGCAGGGACTAGTCGGGGAACGGAGTGACGATCCAGATAATAGCATTAGTAGTCCTCACTATTCTGTTAAATAGTGTGATAATAAATGTAATGAGGACTCAATTGAGTGTGGATATTGTCTAGATGACAATATTTGTATTAAAACTCACATCATATGTTTTTGTATTTTATACTAATCGTTGTATGATTAAGTTGTATTTGAATTTTGTACCATGTATTTGACGACTCAAGATGGGTGATGTATACCTATTTTGGGGCGCCACAGTTAATATCAAAGCTTAGGATATGATCCCTGGCTAAGATGTGAGACAAGAACTAGGAGGGGAGAGACGGGGAATTCCTTCGCTAGTATGACCTACCTAAGTTTATTTGGTATTTAATTGGTCGATCAGAGAATAGAGATATTATGTGATATGTTAATTAACCCTTGTTTTGTGGCAGTATTTGAAAATGACATCCGAGAATGTTGAGAACATCAATGGAGCACAGGAGACCGTTGAGTCTCCACAGATCAATAATCAGGATAATGTGCATCAAGAAGGCGACAATCCTCAGGCAAACAACAACATGGACCAGATGATGAACGATGGAATGTTCAGAGGCTTTATTCAATTCATGCAACATCAGGCAAGAGCGGCTCCTGTCCAAAATGCAGGTGGAAACCCTGGCAACTCTCGGACGGTCACCGCTAAATAGTTCAAGGAGCTGGGACCACCAGAGTTTATTGGAGAGCCAAAACCACTTAAGGCAGAAGCGTGGATAAAGCAGATCACCAAGATATTTGATGTCTTGGGATGCTCTGAGGAGCTAAAGGTGCCCTTTGCCACCTTTATGTTATGAGGAGAGGCAGATTATTGGTGGGAATCGATAAAACGTACTCAACCTGCCGCACTAAAGATGTCTTGGGAGAAGTTCCAAGAACTATTCAACGACAAGTACTTTCCCGAAAGTATTCGTCACATGAAAGAGGTAGAGTTCATAAAGCTGGAGCAGAACAACATGACCGTGTCGCAGTACGAAGCCAAGTTTGCCGAGTTATCTCGGTTTGCGTCCCACTTAGTTGATAATGAGGAGAGAATGACGCTGATGTTTCTAAGAGGTTTGAAACCTGAGATACGTAAATATCTTATCTCTCATAAACTGTGTTTGTATTCAGATGTTGTAAATAGGGCTCAGTTATTGGAGCGCGATAACGAGTCAACGCAACCAAGAGAAAGCAGCCGGCAAAATGATAATACCAGTGAGAGCAGTTATCGAAGCGGTGACAACAAACGTGGAGGGAATCAACAGGCCATAAATGGTAACTACTTCAATGGTAATTAGGGCCAAAACAATAAGAATGAACATTTCAAGAAGAGAAGATTCAACAATGATGGAAAGACGTCAGCACCATCACCCGTTGTTAAGGAAGGAGAATGACCACCTATCATATGTTTCAAATGCGGAGGGGAGGGACACATCAGTCCAAACTGCGCGATGCCGTCCAAAGCATGTTATAATTGTGGAAGAGAAGGTCACCTAGCCCAATTTTTTCGTTCACCAAAGACAAGTTCAGCTAGGATGGAGGCACCAAAGGCCGTCCCAGAAAAGTCAAAGCCGGTAGTGCAAGGGAGAGCGTTTGTAGTGACCTCCCAGAAAGTAAGGAACCCGAACGAGGTCATCATGGGTAAGCTTATCATAAACTCTAACGAAGTCTATACCTTATTTGATACCGGTTCTACCCATTCTTTTATTTCTCCTACTTGCGCTCAACGATTAAATTTGACTCCGGAGAAATTAGACTTTGACTTATCTGTGGAATCTCCGTTGGGAGAAACCTTCATTACATCCACTATTTATAAGTCTTGTTTGGTTTAAATCGGTACCCTCACATTACCTGTCGATATTATTTCATTAAAAATACTTCCATTTGATGTGATTCTAGGGATTGATTGGTTAACTATTCATCATGCAAAAATTGATTATTTTCGTAAGGTTGTTAGCTTTCATATTCTTAACCATCCTATTATGCGAATTCAAGCAACCAAACCCTTAAAATCAATAATTGTCATCTCAAGCCATAAAGCTATTTGTTTATTAAAAAATGGATGTCAGGCTTTCTTAGCTCATGTCACGGATCTAAACAAAAATACATCAGTTTTGAATGTTATTTCTATTGTTAATAAATTTCCTAACGTATTCCTTGAAGAACTTCCTGGCCTACCCCCAGAGCATAAAATTGAATTTTGTATCGACCTTGAACCCGGTACAAAACCCATTTCCAAAGCCCCATATTGAATGGCTCGTATTGAACTTCAGGAGTTAAAGACCCAACTACAGGAATTATTAGACATTGGCTTTATTCATCCTAGTACTTCTCTTTGGGGTGCTCTTGTTCTATTCGTGAAGAAGAAAGATGGGAGTATGCAACTTTGTATTAATTATCGGGAGTTGAATCATGTCATCATCAAAAATAGGTACCCATTAACACGTATTGATGACCTATTTGACCAGTTACAAGGAGCCAAATTCTTTTCAAAGATTGATCTTCGTTCCGGATATCACCAATTGAAGATTAGAACCGATGACATTCCAAAGATGGCTTTCAGAACTCGGTACGAGCATTATGAATTCCTAGTTATGTCCTTTGGATTGACTAATGCTCCTGCTGCCTTTATGGATATGATGAACCAAGTATTCAAGGAATATTTGGATCACTTTGTGGTCTTCTTTATTGATGACATCCTTATTTATTCCAAAAACTGTGAAGATCATGAGCAACACTTGAGGCTGATACTCCAAAAGCTTCGTGAATACAAGCTTTATGCCAAGTTGAAGAAATGCGAGTTCAGGCTTGAGGAAGTAGCATTCCTTGGGCACGTAGTATCAAGTCCTGGAATATCAGTTGACCCAGCAAAGATTGAAGCTATTCAAAGCTGGGAGCAACCCAAATCAGTGACCGAAGTACGTAGCTTTCTCGGCTTAGCTAGTTATTATCGGAGATTCGTGGAAGGATTTTCTCGAATCGCTACTCCATTAACTCAGCTGACTCGGAAAGATACAAAATTCGGTTAGAGTGAGGAATGCGAGAAGAGTTTTCAAGAACTCAAGAGGAGACTCATTTCAAAGACTGCTCGACAATACCATCTGGCTCGGAGGGATTTGTCATCTACAGTGATGCTTCGGGCAAAGGTTTAGGATGTGTTCTCATGTAACATGGGAAAGTCATAGCCTATGCCTCAAGACAACTCAAAGAATATGAGAGGAATTATCCTACTCATGATCTAGAGTTGGAAGCTGTTGTCTTCCCACTTAAAATTTGGAGGCATTACTTGTATGGGAAGAAAGTGGAGATCTTTACGGATCATAAAAGCCTCAAATATTTCTTCACTCAAAAGGAACTCAACATACGACAACGACGTTGTCTTGAACTGTTGAAAGATTATGATCATACCATCCAATACCATCCTAGAAAAGTGAACGTGGTAGCTGACGCATTGAGTAGAAGATCATATCACTGCATGAAAAGCGATATTGTCAACGCAAAGGCCCATTTTGTGTGACTTGCAAAGAATGGAGATAGAGTTAAAGACTCCAGGGACCCATGTGATGATGGAGAATATACGAGTAGAACCGACTTTAATTGATAAAGTTAAAGCTGCTCAAGCTACAAATCTGGAGCTGATGCGTATGAGGAAAAAAGTACAAAAAGGTGCTATGCCGGAAGCAAGAATCGATGAAGAAGGAATACTTCGAGTCAACTCCAGACTTTTTGTTCCTAACGACCCTGATTTAAAGTATAAAATCATGATGGAGGCGCACAACACACCATTTTCAATCCATCCTGGGAGTACCAAAATGTATCATGATCTTCGACATACATTTTGGTGGAGCAATATGAAGAGAGAGATAGCGTTGTTTATCTCAAGGGGTCGAACGTGTCAACGAGTCAAGGCGGAGCATCAAGTACCAAAAGGTCCATTGCAACCACTTAAAATTCTAGAATGGAAGCGGGAGCACATTACCATGGATTTCGTTACTAGTCTTCTTAAGGTTTCTTAAGGCATAGATGCAATTTGGATCATTGTTGATAGATTGACCAAGTCCGCTCATTTCTTACCTATACGAGAAACTTATACACTTGAACGTCTTGCTCGTATGTACATAAACGAGGTTGTAAGATTGCATGGTATGTCAGTATCCATAGTTTCTGATCGAGACCCAAGATTCACTTCAAGATTTTGGGTTAGTTTGCAAAAAGCTATGGGCACGGATTTACGATTTAGCTCGGTATATCATCCTCAGACGGACGGGCAGTCGGAGAGGACGATTCAAACTCTTGAAGATCTATTAAGACTATGTGTCCTTGACTTCAAGGGAAGTTGGGACAAGTTCTTACCATTAGTGGAGTTTTCCTACAACAACAGTTATCAAGCAAGTATTGGCATGGCTCCATTTGAGGCATTGTATGGAAGAAAGTGTCGTTCTCCAGTATGCTGGGATGAGGTGGGTGAAGCAACGTTGTTGGGACTGGAGTTGGTATGTATGACTACAAAAAAGATTCAAACGATCCGACAACGTATAAAAACCTCACAAGATCGACA
Organism: Panax quinquefolius; assembly: GCA_020205615.1. Lineage (NCBI taxonomy): Eukaryota > Viridiplantae > Streptophyta > Magnoliopsida > Apiales > Araliaceae > Panax > Panax quinquefolius. The sequence continues at coordinate 98,991,105 of CM035171.1, read as the reverse complement.
AAAGAGTTATGCTGATCTTCATCAAAAGGACGTGGAATTCGATATTGGAGATCATGTGTGTTACGTGTTGCTCCATTGAAAGGAGTTACGAGATTTGGAAAGAGAGGAAAGCTCAATCCTCGATTCATTGGCCCATTTTTAATCTTTGATCGAGTAGGAGTTGTGGCCTATAGACTCGCTTTACCACCAAGTATGTTTCGTGTTCATAACGTTTTTCACATATCCATGTTACGTAAATATGTGGAAGACCCGAACCACATTATTGAGTTAGAATCGAACAAAATAGCGAAAGATTTAACGTATACAGAGGTTCCTGTTCAAATCTTGGATAAGAAGGAACATATTCTACGCTCCAAGGTTATACCTCAAGTCAAAGTTTTGTGGAGAAACCACGATATTGAGGAAATGACCTGGGAGTTAGAATCTAAAATGAAATCAAGGTATCCTTACCTCTTCGACATACCAGGTACGTACCCTAATTTCAAGGGTGAAATGTCATAAGAAGGGGAGGTTGTAAGACCCCAACTTTTATGAATAAAGAATAATTTTCTCGAAATATATTTTTGAATATTATGGTGTGGATTTGATATAATGTTATAGTTGTGAGTAATATTTACAAATTTTGCAAAGTAAGCAAGTGGTTATATAATATTAGATTGGTCGGGAAATATTCATTTTAACAGGGAATATTCGTATGACTCAAGACAATTATTGGTGGACCCCTAATGTAAGTATTGTCGTAGTTAGAAAACGACAAAAATATCTTTCTATAAAAATAACGAATTTGAGGTGTTACCGTTAAAACTGTTGAACTACCCGGTAGTAAAGGTACATTAATACGCGTGGTTGCATAGTAGCACACGATATTAATTATTGATGCTTACGCGAGAAGTCACCCAGTTTTGTTCAATTATTGCTACTGAGAATTCTTTGATAAGATCTCACGTTATTTGATTCAATTATTATCAATTATTTTATATATTATTAAATCAATAATTGAGACGACAAAGTTATTAATATTATTATTTGCAATATTAACGATGTCTAGAAGTTCTGTCAAGGAGAGGTTTGGTCACCTAATTATTCGCGAATAGGGAGAAATCCTTATTGGAAAGCCCCATCTTTCCTGCGAACGACCTGGTCGATTAATATTGTGAATTATAATAATGATGATAAATATTGTTAAAAATATTGAGGAGATTTTAGGAAGTATTTGTTGAATTTATGGACCCCCCATTTACCCATTTTTCAAAATAATCGATAAAAAATTTCTTAATTTAATTAAAGTGGGGCCCACGTATGTTGAAATGGGGGGAGGGAAATGGAATGTCACGGGTGAATTTGGGGAGGAAGGATTTTGTCAAGAGGGTGTTTTGTTATAATATACATATATATATTTTCATGTGCTATTTATATATATATATATATTATATAAAAGTTTATATATATATATATAGGTTAGTCAGGATGGAAAAAAGGGTGGGGGTGATTAGTTTTTATTATATATATATAGTTAGTGCCTGCCTTATACGGCAGGTCACATATTACGTATATATATATATATAATGTTATTTTATTAAAAGATTTTGTTTTATTAGAATATTTTATTATACTGCATAGTAAATCAATATGGACCGTCCGTTTAAAAGTAAATCAATCTGGACCGTTCATGAATTAGTTACTATTCAGCCCATTCTTCTATAAATAGAAGCTCATTCCTTCATTATTTCTTATGAATTCACTGAAACTCTATAGAGATAAACTATAGAGAGAAAGAAGAAAAGTATTCTGCTACTTCATTACTCCTATATCCTGTTCCTTCTAAGGTAAGGGGTATTATTATTTTGTATTCATGAAGAGAACTTCTGTTATTCCATTCTTTATCATTATGTTGGAATAACCTGTTTATGCGAAGTACCGCATACATGGTGAAATTCTTATGTTATTTCATTATTTATTATTCTGTTGGAACATCTTGTTTGTGCGTTTTCGCATGACCTGGTTCCGTTATTTATTATTCTGTTGGAACATCCTGTCTGTGCGCTTTCGCATGACCTGATTTTGTTATTTATTATTCCGTTGGAACATCCTGTCTGTGCATTTTCGCATGACCTGGTTCTGTTATTTATTATTCTGATGGAATAACCTATCTGTGCGGTCTATCGCATGCCTGGTGATTTCTTTTGTTATTCTATTCTTTATTATATTCAGTTGGTTAAAGTTTTGACTTCTATACTCTATGAAATTAGTGGAATATCCTTTATATTTGCGCTTCATTCAGTATCTTTTCATGAAAATATTCTTCTGATCATTCTTGAATTTTACTCTACAAAGAAGTATCATGTTGACAATTTGGACGTTATTGGTTCCTGGACAAATTAATTCATGAACTTGTTTTATTGAATTCTTATATCATTGTCATCATCCTCATGTTTATATTTTGTTGAAAGTCATCTGTGGCCTGTAGTGCATAGATGGACTTGGTATGATTATGACCAGGGATTATTCAGTGTAATCATAACCGTAATGTTACAAATGATATGGTAAAAGTCCTCATTGGGCCGTAGTGCATTGATGGAGAGTTGTTGGCATAATCATGACCATTGATGAATACACGAATATCCTTGGCTCGTAGTGCATGGGTAATTTGTGGTCGTGATACTAATGAATATCCTTGGCCGTAGTGCAGGGAAGAGGTGAATTATTTATTAAGTTGAGTCTCAGCGATAAAAGTGATGAAAAACATTTTAAATTATAGAAGATAGTAGATTTTATTCTCTACTTGACTCTTCTAATGGATTGCTTATTCGCTGCAGTTAAACTTGATGTTTATTATATTTTATCAGTTTAACTTTGTTGAAGGCTAATGATAATTTATTACGCATTATCTTAGTCATAATATTTCTTCTTGGGCTAGTTGAGCTCACCTTTTACTTTCATTGTTCTCTTGTGAAATGAGAACGTAGCGAGAGGACTAGTCGGGAAGCGGAGTGACGATCCGAGATAATAGCATTAGTAGTCCTCACTATTTCGTTAAATAGTGTGATAATAAATGTAATGAGGACTCAATTGAGTGTGGATATTGTCTAGATGACAATATTTGTATTAAAACTCACAAGATATGTTTTTGTCGTATTTTACACTTTGTTGTATAATTAAGTTGTATTTGAATTTTGTACCATGTATTTGACGACTTAAGATGGGTGATGTATACCTATTTTGGGGGCGTCACATTTTGCTCCTCGGAGCATTCCAAGACATCAAATATCTTGGTGATCTGCTTTATCCATGCATCCGCCTTAAGTGGTTTTGGCTCTCAATAAACTCCGGTGGTCCCAAACTCCTTGAATCTGCTTTTAGCGGTGACCGTCCGAGAGAGTTTCCAGTGTTTTCACCTACATTTTGGACAGGAGTTTCTCTTGCCTAATGTTGTACGAATTGCAGAAAGCTCCTAAACATTCCGTCGTTCGCCATTTGGTCGGTGTTGTTGTTCACCTGAGGATTATTGTCTTCCTGTTGCACATTATCCTGGGTATTAATCTGTAGTGACTCCATGATCTCATGTGCTTCATTGCTTATCTCAACATTTTCGGATGTCATTTTCCTAAAATGCCTCAAAACAAGGGTTAATTAATATATCACATATTATCCATATACTCTGATCGACCAGTTAAATACCAAATAAACTTAGGTAGGTCATACTAGCGAAGGAATTCCCCGTCTCTCCCCTCCTAGTTCTTGTCTCACATCTCAGCCAGGGATTATATCCCTAAGCTTTGATACCAACTGTGATGCCCCCAAAATAGGTATACATCACCCATCTTGAGTCACCAGATACAAGGTACTGAATACAAATACAACTTAATTATACAACAGACGTGTAAAATACGACCAAACATAGGCTGTGAGTTTTAATACAAATATTGTCATCTAGACAATATCCACACTCAATGGAGTCCTCATTACATTTATTATCACACTATTTTACATAATAGTGAGGACTACTAATGCACCATCTAGGACCATCACTCTGTTCCCCGACTAGTCCCAGCTACGTTCTCATTTCCTGAAGAGAACAGTGAAAGAAAGGGTGAATTTGAACTAGCCCAAGAAGAAATATTATGACTAAGATAATGCGTAATAAATTATCATTAGCCTTCAAATCTGTTAAACCGATAAAATATAATAAACATCAAGTTTAATCGCAATGAACAAGTAATCCATTAGAAGAGTCAAGTAGAGAATAAAATCTACTATCTTTTATGATTTAAAAAGGTTTTTCATCAATTTTATCGCTGAGACTCAGCTTAATAAATAAAATCGAATCATCCCTGCTCCACGGCCAAGGATATTCATATAATCATCAATGGTCATGACTATACCGAATAATCCCTTGACATAATTATACCAACAACTGTCCACCAATGAACTACAAGCCAATGAGGACTTTTACCACATCATTCGTCACATTACGGTCATTATTATACCGAATAATTCTTGGTCATAATCATACCAAGTCCATCTATGCACGTAAGCCAAAGATGATTTTCAACATAATATAAGCATGAGGATGATGACAATTCAATAAAACAAGTTCAAGAATAAATTTTAAAGATTTATAAGTTAATTTATCCTGAACTCAATAACGTCCAAATTATCAATATGATACTGCTTTATGGAGTAAAATTCAAGAATGCTCAGGAGAATATTTCCATGAAAAGATACTGGATGAAGCGCAAATATCAAGGATATTCCACTAATTTCATGGAGTATAGAAGCCAAAACTTTAACCAACTGAGTATAATAGAATATATGAAACTGCAAATGGATTTTCACCCGCCATACGATAATCCACGTATACAGATCATTTCCACAATTTAATAAGGAATGATTACAAAGGATCATTCACCATGCATGTGGTAATCCACATGCAGACAAAAGTTATTCCAATGTAATAATAAAGAATAGAATAATGAATGATTCACCATGCGTGCGATAGATCGCATAAAACAAAAGTTATTCCCAATGTAATAATAAATAATGGAACCAGTCGGCGTAAGCGCTTACGCATACGATATTCTAATGTAATAATAAATAATGGAACCAGTCCCATGTAAATGCACGTATGTGATATTCGACGAGAATAATAAAGAACGAAATATTAGAAGAATTTCACCATGTATGCAGTACTTAAGATAAACAAAGTTATTCCAATGAGAATAATCTGAATGGAATAATGTAAGAATTTCACCAAGTATAGGTATCCAGCGTACAAAAGTTATTCCAATGTAATAATAAAGAATGGAATAACATAAGTTCTCTTCACGAATAAGAAAGAAAGAATACCCCTTACGAGTACAACAAATAATATCCTTTACCTTAGAAAGAAGAGTACTGGATATAGAAGTAGTGAAGTAGAAGAACACTTTTCTTCTTTCTCTCTATAGTTTCTCTCTCTAGAGTTTCAGTGAATTCGTAAGAAATAATGAAGGAATGAGCTTTATTTATAGGAGAATGGACTGAATAGTAACTAATTCATGAACGGTCCAGATTGATTTACTTTTAAACGGACGGTCCATATTGGTTTACTATTAAAATTTAAAGCAACGGTCCATAATGATTTACTATTAAAACTTTAAACCAGGGATCCATATTGATTTACTATTATAACTTTCCACCAACGGTCCATATTGATTTACTATTATATCTTCAACCAACGGTCTGAAAAATTGGCACATCTCCTCATGGAATAATATTATACCCAAAAATGATTTGGACCGAAAAGAAATATATCTTACGGGTGAATAGTACCCCGTGAATAGTAACTCGTGAATAGTAACTTGTGAATAGTAACTCGTGAATAGTAACTCATGAATAGTACTCTGACACGAAAAGTGCCCCGAATACCCGATTGAACAATATAACCTCCAGACATCAATTATTATCGGAACAAATGTCAATTTCCACTAACACAAATAATTCCAACACAATGGAACTATAAAATTCATCTTTAATCAACACGAACTTATTCATCATTAATATTATAATTCACAATATTTAACAACCAGGTCGTTCCCAGGAAAGAGGGGGCTTTCCGATAAGGATTTCTCTTTATTGGCGCGCAATTAGGTGACCAAACCTCTCTCGATGTAACTTCTTAGACATCATTAATATTGCAAATAATAATATGAATAACTTTGTTGTCTCAATTATTGATTTAATAATATAACATATTATGCAGATGATACTTTAACAATAATTGAATCAATAATATAGAGAGATATGATGCAAAGAATTATTGTAGCAATAATTGAGTATAACCGGTGACTTCTCACGTAAGCATCAATAATCAATCAAGTGTGCTACTACGCAACCACGCGTAGACATCGTATTTCTTTACTATTGGGTAGTTCAAGCGCTTTTAACGGTAACACCTCCGCCAAGTTATTTTTGTAGAAAGATATTTTTATCATTTTCTAACTACGACAATACTTCTGTGGGGTCCACCAATGATTGTGTCGTCGTACGAATATTCCCTATTAAAATGAATATTCCCCGACCAATCGAATATTATATAACCACTTGTTTACTTTGCAAAATTTGTAAAAATTACCCACAACTATAACATTATATCAAATCCACACCATAATATTCAAAAATATATTTCGAGAAAAGTATTCTTTATTCATAAAAGTTGGGGTCTTAACAATTAATCATAAAAGAACCTTTGAGTAAATAGTTACCATACAATTCAATCCTTCCACCATACAATGTCCCAATTAAATATAAGACAGGGAATTTCTGTCAAGTCTTATTTTATTTAATTATATGTATTTCGACTCTTAAATACACAACACAAAATAATGCAAATTAGAAACTCCTTTCTAATTTTATTCTGCCTTGGCCAAGGACTACTGGGTTGTCATTTATCGAATCACATAGGAAATTTCTCTTCTTTTACTAGAAGTGGTAGATTCTTTATTAATCATACATTATCTCCATGTACGACTTATTATACCCAAGAATACCCTTTAATATACCCTAAGGGTCTTAAGGAAGTCAAAGTATAATTCATCATACATAAGATACTATGATGATCTCAAGTCCAAGGATCACTTGTACTACTATCACTACAAGAATTCTTATTGACAGGCAAGTAAAACTCCATTAGGTCTTTCTTAGCGAGCCACGTTCAGTGAACTTATTCTCTAATAAGCACCTACATACTTGCTTTAGTGTCTCCACACAAATGATCATGAGATCAATCATCCTCATCCAATGAGCAAGTTAACGTATGTACCAATCTATCAGGATTCACTAATCCCCAATTTAGTAATCCAACGATTGGAAACTATTTTAGTTTTAAGCTTTCTAAGAATTTAGATCTCATTAGAATGATCATCATCATTATTCTAAAAGCATTGCTTAAAACTATGGGTTTATCACATATTATAAAATAACATCATGTAGATAACTAAAAGCCTTTAATAAATTAATACTTTTATTAATAAATGAATAAGATTATTACAAAGTATATGCTTTATCATCTAACATGATTGCTTGTACGACGCCCCAAAATTAGGTATATCGTCACCCATCTTGGGTCGCCACTTACATGGTACATAAATTCAAATACAAACTTAATTATACATCCGTCGCAGTAAATATACGACAATACATAAAGCGAGAGTTCTAATAGGAATATTGTCATTTAGACAATATCCATACTCAAGGAGTCCTCATTACATTTATTGTCACACTATTTAACAGAATTGTGAGGACTACTAATGCTATCTTGGGACCATCACTCTTTTCCCAGGCTCGTCCCAAACTATATTCTCATTTTCTCAAGAGAAACGGTGAAAGAAAGGGTGAGCTCAACTAGCCCAAAGAAGAAATATTATAACTAAGATAATGCGAGAATAAATTATCAATAGTCTTCAACAATGTTAAACCGATAAAATACAATAGACAACCATTTTAATGCATGATGAAATATGCAATCCATTAAAAGAGTCAAGTAGAAAATAAAGTCTACTATCTTTTAGGTTTAAAAGGTTTTCATCAATTTTTATCACTAAGACTCGGTTTAATGAATAAACCACAATATCTAATCATCCACGTACCATGGTCAAGGATTTTCATCAAATTATCAATGGTCATGACTATACCAAATCACCCACCGGTCATAATCATACCAAAAACTATCCATCAACGCATTACAGTGCCACCGAGGACTTTTGTCACATCATTTATATCAAGCCATGATTATCTAGAATGATGATCCTCGGTCATAATCATACTAAGTTCATCTATGCACGTAAGCCAAAGATAACATAATATAACATGAGGATGATGACAACGACATAATAATTAAATAAAACAAGTTCACGAATTAATTTATTCAGGAACTAATAACGTCCAAATTGTCAACATGATCTTTGCTTTGTAGAGTAAAATTCAAGAATGCTCAAAAAAATATTTTCATTAAAAATCTTTGGATGAAGCGCAAATATCAAGGATATTCCACTAAATTCATGGAGTATAAGTCAAAATTTTAACCAATTTGAGTATAATAGCGAATGAAATAACAAAAGAAATCACCGTGCATGTGGTACTTAGCATTGACAAAGTTATTCAACGAATAATAAATATGAGAATAATAAAAAGCGGAACCGGTCGGTGTAAAACACCAGACGAGGATATTCAATAGAATAATAAAGACAGAGAATAATAAAGAGCGGAACCGAGTCCAGGCGTAAAAGCCTGATGCAGGATGTTCCAGCGGAATAATAAAATAATAGAAGAATGTCACCAAGTATAGGGGATTCAGATATACTGAGTTATTCAATAGAATAAATAAGAATGGAATAATATAAGGATTTCACCAAGTATAGGGTATTCTATGCATATAAAGGTTATGTATAGGGTATGCCACTTTTACGAGTTATTCCAACAAAATAATAAAGAATGGAATAACATAAGTTCTCTTCATGAATAAAAAAATAATAACACCCTTACGAGTACAACAAATAATATTCCCTACCTTAGAAGAAATTTGAATATTGGAAAAGTGAAGTAGCAAAATACTTTTCTTCTTTCTCTCTATAGTTTCTCTCTAGAGTTTCAGGTGAATTCGTAAGAAATAATGAAGGAATGAGCTTTCTATTTATATAAAAAGCGAGGGTGGCTCTTGGTCTTACGAAGAGGGTCAAAATGACTCTTGGTAATATTGAAGAGACAACTACTATTTTGCGAAGGGTAATTAACCCTTGGAACAAGAAGAGGCGTTAACTCTTGGTAATATTGAAGGGACAACTACTATTTGCGAAGGGGTAATTACTATTGGAGGAAGGTAATTTATTGAAGGTAAGGTAATTACTATCCACAAAGGTAATTACTATTGATGAAGGTAAATACTATTGACGAAGGTAATTACTATTCACAAAGGTAATTACTATTGATAAAGGTAAATACTATTGTGAAGGTAATTATTATTCACAAAGGTAATTACTATTCAAGGTAATTATTCACAAAGGTAATTACTATTGATTGAAGGACTCTTAGATGATGACATATGGGCCCCCATAAAATAATCAAACTTACCACAAACGTCTCATAATGAGTCTTTATATACATCAAGGATTGAATAAATATTACCACAAATTATTTTATTTTTAATCAACACATATTTAATCTTTCAACAATTATTAATCATTTTATAACTTGTCGTCTCAATTAATAATTTAATACTATAACATATTATCTGAGATGATCTTGTGACAATAATTGAATCAATAATATAAGAGATATGATCACGGCGTAATTATTGTAGCAATAATTGAGCATAATTTGAGTGACTTCTCACGTAAGCATCAATAATCAATATCGTGTGCTTCTTATCAACTCACGCGTATTCTTTGTACTTTTACTACTAGGGTAGTTCAACGGTTTTGATGGTAACACCTCTGCCGTTATTTTTTATAGAAAAATAATTTTGTCGCTTTTTCTAACTACTGACAATACTTCCAATTATGGGGTCCACTAATGATTGAGTAGTCGTCATGAATATTCCCAAACAAAAAGAATATTCCACAGACCAAAGCGAATATTTTATAACAACTTGCTTACTTTGCAAAATTTATAAATATTACCCACAACTATAACATTATATCAAATTTATTCCATAATATTCAAAAATAATATTTATAAAAAATTCATCTTTATTTATAAAAGTTGGGGTCTTACAACCTTCCCTTCTTATGAAATTTCGCCCTCGAAATTAGGGTACGATACTGATATGATAAAGAGGTGAGGATACCTTGAATACCTTTATCGTTAAAAATATTAAATTCATCTTGCAATCCTACTGACGATATTCATTAACAATTCATCTTTTTTCTGAGGCCAAAGATATACAAGCTGTAAAACTAATAATCTTTGAGACACGACTTAATAGTATCACGACCACGAATTATCCATGCACTTCTTGGCGAGGATATTCGTGTTTTCAATCTGATCATGATTATACCGAATAATCCTTTGGTCATAATCATACCAAGTCTATCAATGCACTATGGCCGAAGATGACTTTTACCACATCCATGAATTAATATTTCATTCTTTGAGAGTCATTTCAATAATTAATTCATATCATCGAATCATCCCCCCCGCACTACAGGCCAAGGATATTCATTAGTATCACGACCACGAATTATCCATATCCGACACTATCCATGCACACAACTAAAGATAATCGTGTATTCATTAGTATCACGACCACAAATTATCTATGCACTACTACCGAAGATAATGTGTGTTTTCAATTCTGGTTATGATTATATCTAGAACAATCCTTGTCATAATCATACCAAGTCCATCTATTCACGTAAGCCACGGATGACTTTCAACACTGATATAAGCATGAGGATAATGATATAAAGAATCAATCAAATGAGATAAAGGATAAATATTAAACATTTATAATATAATTTATCCAGGATTCAAGAATATCCCCATGTTATCAATCACTTAATAATCTCATAATCTAATATCATTAATATTATAACAATATTTTAATCACTTCTTAAATTTATAAACAATTTATCTCAATTGTTTACGCTTTACCATATAATGCATTTAATCATTCAAAATGCCATACTCATAAGATATCATCACCAATTATCAAATCCACTCATCAAAAAAAATATGCATATACTATATATAGGATTCTCTAGCCATAAAATCCTATTTTCAACTTTGTTACTTCACATAACATATTTAACTCATATGTTCGTAACTAAACTATTTTCATGAAAAATACCAAATCAGTCCCAAAATATTTCTTTTCTGGGATTTAGCATAATATAGTCCCATAATAAAAATATATTTTTCTCGGAATTTTTTAAAATTCATTTACTATTTTTCAAAAATCAATTTCTAATTAATTCCTTAAGAAATTAGCTACCTCAAGTTTAACTCCAAAAATTCCCAAATCTTGGCAGGACCTTACACGTTAATGTGAGCCTCCAGTTTAAATTTCATGGTCATCGGAGTTATAGAACTCCAGTTATAGCATTTTTCGTCAAAAAAACCTAAATATTGAAATGGTCATAACTTGTTCATTTTAAGTCAGAATGAGCTCATTTTTGGACAGGAGGTACTTTATAACATATATTTTCATGTCCCAAAAGGCCAGAATTTTTCACATAAATTTAGTGGCCAAAACAGCCCTTAAAATTTCTGGGCAAAGTAGCGTTTTTGTAATTTGCGCTTTGGACTCTTTTGCTAAATTAGGTCCACACGAAAATCTACTGACACCTTTTCGGTGATTCCACTTGGATAAGCTACAAAACTCATAGATCTAAATCTAGGACTTGACCACACTCAAAATTCAAAATATAATAGGAGATATGGTCAATTGAATTTCATGTTACGTTTTACCAAAATCGATTTTTCAACCCTTTGTGATTTCTAAGAAACTTTCATGTTTTCACATAATAACCACATAACTCATCATAACACTTACTAATACTTCATATACCCATGGTTTTCATTAGTCCAATGCTTTTATTATGACTTTCATCATAATCCTCGTAAACAGATCCTTTTAGTTGAAGAAATATTTGAGGGTTTAAGAAATGAGTTTTTATCTTTGGGGTCAATACAAAATTCAATTTCACGCTCTAGGGTAGGCTAGGAAATCTTCAAGAATACGTCAAGAAATTTATTAATGATAGAAATATCATTCAAACTGCTACTCTTATCCAAGACTTGGATAGTACGTTACATTAATAACAACTGTGACTTCTATCCTTTAACCTAGATAGCACCTCACAATGATACCTATCAACTTGTCATCGTCATTCACGACGTCGCCTACAGAAAGTCTGGCTTCGGTGCATTCCACACAAGGAAATAAACAACGAAAGGTTCGGGGCTCTTTACTTATGGCTTGATATAACAGTGATTAACTTTAGGGTTTGGTTACTTTGAATTCGTATAACAGGTTGGTTAGGAATATGAAAGCTAACAACCTTACAAAAAGAATAATAAGTAGCTAATCAATCGTTTTCAAAAATTACCTCAAAGGCAAGTATTTTCAAAGAGATAAGATCGTGAAAGTGTTTATTTGAAACAACAAGATTAATAAGCAGTGGAGGTGTGAAGGTTTCTCCCAACGAAGTTTCGATAGATAAATCAAAGTCTAATTTTCCGAGTCAAATTTAAACATTGAACACAACTAGGTAGAATAAAAGAGTGGGTAGAACTTGTATTGAATAAAGTATAGACTTCATAATAATTTATAATTAATTTACGTAATAACCCGTTCGGGTTTCTAAATAAACGCTCTCGCTTAAATTACCGAGTTTGACTTTATTATAGGGTACATTCCACCCTTAAGTGCTTCTTCACATTCACGATCCATGATTTGAATCATTATTCTCGATCCATATCGAATTCGGGTTGGCCATGCTATGCGAGGTAATTCGAATTCGATGTTGGGTTCTCTCAATTGCTATCCAAAAGCAAAGTCCATTTCATCTATTTTGGCTTTATTGGATGGACGTCTTTTTCTACACTATCAACGCAGCGTTATGCGACTTTTACCCATACATCGTCTATTCTCCTTCGTTCGTTGTTTCTTCTTTTCGGTGATCTTTGATTTTTAAATTCTCAGATTCCAACTTTAATATCTTACACCCTGCCAAAGCGTGATTTTGTTCGAGCATCACATATCGGGTAACCCAATTTTGAATTGTTGTATCCCTTGGTTCCACGACCGTTTGCCGTTCTTCAACCTATTCTTCTAGCTCACGAACACGATTTTGTAATTCTAAGTTTTGATCATAAATTTCTTCTAACCAATTCTCCTCAGGTTCCTCTTCTTCCTCTTCTTCCTCACTCTCAGCTGCTACCTCTGCAACTAGCTCGGGTGCAACAATTAGTTCTTCATTCACTACGTGTATATCTCTAATTTGTTCCTCGTCGACCTTTGCATTAACTTTGATTAGTGATTAAAGGTGTCACAACGGTCACATTCACTCCATTGTGAATATTTTCAGCTGCCATTTCCAAACACTGCCACAACACAAGGGTTAATTAATATATCAAATATTATCCCTATACTCTGACCGACCAATTAAATAACAAATAAACTTAGGTAGGTCATACTAGCGAAGAATTCCCCGTCTCTCCCTCCTAGTTCTTATCTCGCATCTTGGCCGGGGATCATATCCCTAAGTTCGATACCAATTGTGACACCCCCAAAATTAGGTATCGTCACCCATCTTGGGTCGCCACTTACATGGTACATAAATTCAAATACAAACTTAATTATACATCCGTCAGCGTAGTAACATACGACAATACATAAACCGAGAGTTCTAATAGGAATATTGTCATTTAGACAATATCCATACTCAAGGAGTCCTCATTACATTTATTGTCACACTATTTAACAGAATAGTGAGGACTACTAATGCTATCTTCGGGACCATCACTCTTTTCCCCAACACGTCCCAGCTATATTCTCATTTCCTGAAGAGAACAGTGAAAGAAAGGGTGAGCTCAACTAGCCCAATAAAAAATATTATAACTAAGATAATGCAGAATAAATTATCAATAGTCTTCAACAATGTTAAACTGATAAAATATAATAGACAACCATTTTAACTGCAGCGGAATATGTAATCCATTAAAAGAGTCAAGTAGAAAATAAAGTCTACTATCTTTTAGGTTTTAAAAGGTTTTCATCAATTTTTATCACTAAGACTCAGTTTAATGAATAAACCACAATATCTAATCATCCCTGTACCATGCTCAAGGATTTTCATCAAATTATCAATGGTCATGACTATCTTAAGAATCACCCCCGGTCATAATCATACCAAAAACTATCCATCAACTTTGCATTCTGAGTGCCTTCGAGGACTTTTGTCACATCATTTATATCAAGCCATGATTATACCGAATGATCCCTGGTCATAATCATACTAAGTTCATCTATGCACGTAAGCCAAAGATAACATAATATAACATGAGGATGATGACAATGACATAATAATTAAATAAAACAAGTTCACGAATTAATTTATTCAAGAACTAATAACGTCCAAATTGTCAACATGATACTGCTTTGTAGAGTAAAATTCAAGAATGCTCAGAAAAATATTTTCATTAAAAATACTGGATGAAGCGCAAATATCAAGGATATTCCACTAAATTCATGGAGTATAGAAGTCAAAATTTTAACTTATTTGAGTATAATAGCGAATGAAATAACAAAAGAAATCACCGTGCATGCGGTACTTGCGCATAGGCAGAGTTATTCCAGCGAAGTTATTCAATGAGAATAATAAAAAGCGGAACCGGTCGGTGTAAAACACCACAGACGAAGATATTCCAATAGAATAATAAAGGCGAATAATAATAAAGGCGGAACCGGTCCGGCGTAAAAGCACTGAACAGGATGTTCAGCGGAATAATAAAATAATAGAAGAATGTCACCAAGTATAGGGGATTAAAAAGCATATCTGAGTTATTCAATGAGAATAAATAAGAATGGAATAATATAAGGATTTCACCAAGTATAGGGTATTCGCATATCTGAGGTTATGTATAGGGTATGCCACTTTTACTGAGTTATTCCAACAAAATAATAAAGAATGGAATAATGAAGTTCTCTTCATGAATAAAAAAATAACACCCCTTACAGTACAACAAATAATATTCCCTACCTTAGAAAAAAGTGAATATTGGAAAAGTGAAGTAGCAAAATACTTTTCTTCTTTCTCTCTATAGTTTTCTCTCTAGAGAGTTTCGGTGAATTCGTAAGAAATAATGAAGGAATGAGCTTTTATTTATAGAAAAAGCGAGGGTGGCTCTTGGTCTTAACGAAGGGTCAAAATGACTCTTGGTAATATTGAAGAGAACAACTATTATTTCATGAAGGGTAATTAACCCTTGGAACACCTTAAGAAGTTAACTCTTGGTAATATTGAAGGGATGTTCTACTATTTGCGAAGGAAGGGTAATTACTATTATTGCGAAGGTAATTACTAGTGAAGAAGGTAATTACTATCGATTTGAAGGTAAATATAATTGTGAAGGTAATTACTATTCACAAAGGTAATTACTATTCACAAAGGTAATTACTATTGACGAAGGTAAATACTATTGGTGAAGGTAATTACTATTCACAAAGGTAATTACTATTCATAAAGGTAAATACTATGACGCGAAGGTAATTACTATTCACAAAGGTAATTACTATTGACGAAAGGACTCTTAGATGATGACATATGGGCCCCCATAAAATAATCAAACTTACCACAAACGTCTCATATGAGACTCTTTATATACATCAAGGATTGAATAAATATTACCACAAATCATTTTATTTTTAATCAACACATATTTAATCTTTCAACAATTATTAATCATTTATAACTTGTCGTCTCAATTAATAATTTAATACTATAACATATTATCTGAGATGATCTTGTGACAATAATTGAATCAATAATATAAGAGATATGATCGTGCAATTCATTGTAGCAAAAATTGAGCATAGGTGAGTGACTTCTCCGTAAGCATCAATAATCAATATCGTGTGCTACTATATCAACTCACGCGTATTCATTGTATTTTTTACTAGGGGTAGTTCAATAGTTTTAGTTTTGATTGGTAACACCCTATAGTTATTTTTTATAGAAAAATAATTTTTTCGTTTTCTAACTACGACAATACTTCCGTTGTGGGGTCCACCAATGATTGAGCCGTCGTACGAATATTTCCCGACAAAAAGAATATTTCCTGACCAAACGAATATTTTATAACAACTTGCTTACTTTGCAAAATTTATAAATATTACCCACAACTATAACATTATATCAAATTTATTCCATAATATTCAAAAATAATATTTATAAAAAAATTCATCTTTATTTATAAAAGCTGGGGTCTTACACTTGTGTGCATACTACTTTCAATCTCCCACTTGCACTAAAGCCAATCGCCATGATATCTCATACCCTTCTTCTCTAAGTGACGATTATCCTGCTGTTGGATAAGCTTTAGTAAATGGATATGTAATATTTTTCTTGAGAGTTCACTATCTCTATAGTGATTTCCTATCTTTCAATGATTCTTATAATCAAATGAAAGTGCCACAACACATGTTTAGATCCAAGATGAGACTTAGGAACTATTCCTAGTTCTGTAATGAACTTTTCATCTAAACAATCAACTTGAAGCTTCATTTATAGCTATATACTTTGTCTTTATCACTAAACTAGCAACTCTTTACTGTTTGGAACCTTTCCAATTCACTGCACCACCGTTCAAGGTAACGCTTTACCTTAAAGTGGATTTTATGTCGTCTTGGTCTGTCTAAAAAACTTGAGTCTTTTTAGCCCTCTAGTTTTAATTTAGACCCACCATGAATATGATCACATCCTTAGTGTCGGTTAAGTACTTTAAGATATTTTTCACTGACTCACAGTGAACTTCTCTAGAATATGATTGATCATCATCAGGTCTCGTATATTTCATTGCATACATGATTGTCACTCATGCGATCTCTCTTTTCAGAAGTCTGTGGGGACTATTAAGAGAGGCACACTCCATGGCTCATCAACATGAGACATCTCTTGGAGTTTGCCATGCTAAACGACTTTAGCATCAAATGAATATACGTTCCTTGGGTTAAGTGGAGCATCCTCTTGAATCTATCTATATAGATTTTATCCCCAATTAAGATACTCTTCCCAAATCATTCATGGAGGAATGTTTAGATAACTTTATCTTTATTGAGTGTAGCATTGGTATGTTATTCATTATCCGTAGTATATCAACATATAATACTAGGAATATCACAACGCTCCCACTGACCATTTTGTACACACTAGGTTCATTCTTGTTTTTGATAAAATCAAACCTTTTTGATTGTCTCATCAAAACGAATGTTCCATATTTGAGAAGCTTGCTTCAATCCATTTCTCTGAGTGTCTACAACTCTTACCTTATCGTATGTAACTGGGACATCATAAATCTATGATGTGTACCTCATCATCATCATCTATGATGAATCCATACCTCCTAGGTATCTTGGACTATTCCGATTTACGATTATCTTTGTGGTACAATAGGTCTATCTACAGGTTCCTCTTATTTGACTTATAGTATTTTGTGGTTCTTGAACTCTTCAAGATCTATTATCCTCCCACTAGTCCCTTTAATGATAAACACGTTTATCTTAGAAGGTAGCGTATTTTGCAACAAACACCTTTTGCTAAGTAGGATTATAGAACATATACCCTAAACTTACTTTAGGATGTCCCACAAATCTGTACTTGTCAAATTTTGTCAAATTTTGTCCCAAGCTTATCCTTTGAAACCTTTTCACATAAGTTGGAAACCCATTATCATAACATACTTAAGATTAGGAATCCTCCATGTCCATAACTTTTATAGAGTCTTAGGGCTGGATTTTGAGGTTACCTTTTTCGTAGATATGCAGCCATTTCTAGGACATTACCCAAGAAAGATACTAGAATGTCGGTAAAATCATTATGGACCGTACCATGTCCAACAAGGTACAATTTTTCCTTTCAGATACATCAATTAATTATTGCGTATCAGGAGGCGTCTATTATGAAAAAAAACCATTTGAGATGATCTAGAAACTTATTGCACAAGTATTTATTCCTTGATCTAATTAAAGAATCTTAATACTTTGCCAATTTGTTTCACTTCTGAATTCTTTGAACCTTTCAAATAATTCACACATGTATTTCAGCAAATACACACATTCAACTCTTTGAATGATCATCTCCTTTTCTTATACTAGTTTGTTCAATTTGCAAAATTATTTTCACGTAAGTCAAGTATACTAAATCCATTAAGTGATATTCCAGTTCTATACAAAACATTATTATTATAAATAAAACAATAATTGTTCTTAAATATAATATCAAAGATTTCATTGTCCAACAATAAAATGAAAATAATGTTTCTAACAAGAACTGGAATACAATAACAACTTATTGACTTAATAGATTTGCCCATAGGCAATGCTAAACTATAAATTTCTATGGCTAATGCAGCAACCTTTGCTTCATTTCCCACACATTGGATTACTTATCTTTGTTTAGCTTTCTACTTCTGCTTGGTCCCTTCATAAATCTATATTTATTATAACCAAAGTCGGTATCCAATACCCAAGTAGAACCTTGACTTAAAGAAAAATTTATTTTAAATCATGAACAAATTTGTATTTGTAACCGAAACTTCACTAAGCTTCTTTGGTTAGCCTCTGGAAGATTCTTCTCGCAGTTTCTTTCCAATGTCCAGGCTTATTGCAGTGGAAGCAAACTCTTTTGCTATCCGTATCAGTTTTGTTCTTATTATCCTTTGTTGTTGCCTTTTCTATTTACCTTCTTAGAATCGTTCTTCTTTTCAGAAGATCCTTTGGCCCCTACTAGTAAGACATGGTCTTTCTTGGTTGGAAAGTGACTCTCAATATTTTTCAACATGTTAAGCAAATCAGCGAGGCTGATATCTAGCTTGTTCATATGAAAAATTCACAACAATTGTGAAAGAAGTCCGGGAGTGAATGCAAGATCAAATCTTGGCTCCACTCTCCATCAATGACAAAACCTGTTGTCCTAATTGATCAATCAAATTGATAATGTTAAGGACTTTTATCTGTACTGTAGTGTCACCGGTCATTCTAGATCGGAAGAGCTTCTTAGATATCTGATATCTATCAGTCCTACTTTCCTCGCCATCAACTACTTGATGTGCATGAATATAGTAGGAGCATCCATAGTTTTCATGCTGACGCTGAAGCTCGTTATTCATGGATGCGAGCATGATGCATTGAGCCAACTGTGCATCATCTTGCCACTTTCTAGAAGTAGCAATCTCTTCCTCAGAAGCATTGTCTGCAACCATTGCAGGGATATGCGTATTAAGGACATAAGATGGCTTTTCAGCCGTGAGAACTTTTCTCAATTTCCTTAACCAATCCGTTTAATACGATTCGGTTAAATAGCATCTAATATGCTTCGCAGTGATAGTAATTTTAGACATTGTAAAATTCTGTAAATGAATTTATAATTAACAACATTTTAGCAAACATTCTTTTATTAATTACCAAAATAATTTAGGTCTTGTTTTAAATTGGTATCTCCCACTATTTTCATCAAACTATATTACTCTCAACATATATAGTTCGACAAAATCTAATTAAAGATATGCTAGTGAGAATAAGGATCCCATTTCAAATGTATATAGCCTTGTGGTGACACAACAAACTATATATAAATAAATAGGTAGACAACTCTTGTCAATTACATCAACTATGCAACTCCTTGTATTTTGTCTCTTAGATTATAATGGTCAAGTGTGTGCACATCCAAACTAAAATGATCCAAGTTAAGTCCAACCTAGCACTCTATATATTCAAAAAAGAAAAATATTATCCTTGTGGTGACACAACAAAACAATATTGTTCAATTTTCTTTATAAGTATCAAATGTGATAAATTAACATCTTAAATACTTAATACTTGCCTTGTGGTGACATAACAAACTCATAGTAAATATTTAATACTCTATTAATTTTATCATGCTAGAAGGCGGCGTTCGATATTCCAAATATCTTTGAACGCTTAGGACTTAATATAAATATTTGAGGTGTTTGTTATTAATTTGTCTCATCTTGTTTTAGCGCACATGCACATATATATAAAATACGCGTCATATTAATGAAAATGCGAAGCATGTTTGCATAATATATATATATATATATATATATATATATATATATAGTGTATAAGCATGCACATATAGAATACTATATTATACCCGGATTGATTATGGACTTTTATTCTAGTTTAGTTCACTAGAGCCACCAAGTGAACCAAAAGGTCAAACCCTAGGGGTGCAAGAATTAATATTTAAATATAACTATTATATTTAAACCCGGGCTCCATTACAAATGGGTCTTCAAGCGCTCCTTGCTCCTTGATCTCTAATTCTTCAAAATTAAGTCTAACTATTCCTATTATAAAACATTGTATTATGGAAAAATTTCAGTTCCATAAAATATTAAATATTTTTTTTTAGTTATTTTTTAAAAAAATAAGCAAAAATAAAATAAAAATTTGGGGTCCGTTTTTGATTAGGTCCTCGGAGAGTGGGACCGATCCATTGTAGTATATCATATATCATATATATAATATATAAAATATAGTAACATCATCCAAGATTCACGCCACCATGCTTACTTGATACAGGAGTTAACAGGAGTTCCAACATGCAAGGAGTTATAATATATAATAAGATTACTAATATTATATATATATATATATATATATATATATAAGTAATCATACTTTTGATTCTCCTGTACCACTTGACTTGCGTAAAGGACAAAACATTCCGTGCTTTCAATTCGCGATTAAAGTTTTTCGAAAAAAAAAGGATTTTACTTTTTTTTTTTTTTTTTTAAATAAATTTTATTTAACAAAATTATGTCCAATTAAATTATTCTAAACACATATCAATATACATATCAAATCTGAACAATTAATAATTTGCATAAATATTTGGTTTTGATACCACTGTTAGGTTTGTAATATTCATGAACGCAATCAAATTGCACAAAATAAACAGAAACGTATAAAAATCAGAGTTTTAAAATTTTACAAACCATATATCAGGATCATCATTTATGCACAATTATTAATTAAACGAAAAGATAAAGAACAAGAATCATACCGTTGAAGATTCGAGCTTCCTCAGGTACAAGTTCACCTCCAAATCCTTTGGCGTTCAACTTGAATCCACCGGGTTTGGTTCCTTTCTTAGATCAACGTTAGTCACCCAAGTGTTCGGCCTCTAGAGGTGATCCATCAAGAAAGAATAAATGTGACGCCCCCAAAATAGGTATACATCACCCATTCTGAGTTGTCAATACATGGTACAGAAACAACTACAACTTTATTATTACAACAGTAAAACCGTGAGTTTAAATACAAATATTATCTTCTAGACAATATTTATACTCAAATAAATCCTCATCACATTTATTGATACATTATTTTACAAAAATGGTGAGGACTACTAAACAATCCTTTCTAAAACCTTCATTCCATACCCCGACTCGTACTCGCTATATTCTCGCCTCCTGAGAAGAATGGAACAAAAGGAAAAGGGTGAGCTCAACTAGCTCAGTAAAGAATATTATGACTAAGATAATATACAACAAATTATCGTTAGTCTTCAACAGGGAAAAATTTAATAGAATACAATAGACAACAAGTTTCAGATCAATATTCGCAGCGGAAATAATAATTCATAGAAGAGTTACGTAGAGAATGAAATCTACCATAATCTATGAATTTAACAGTCCATCATCAATATTTTATCCCTGTAACATCAATCAATATTCATCTCAAATCAAATATTCATCTTTGC
Organism: Panax quinquefolius; assembly: GCA_020205615.1. Classification (NCBI taxonomy): domain Eukaryota; kingdom Viridiplantae; phylum Streptophyta; class Magnoliopsida; order Apiales; family Araliaceae; genus Panax; species Panax quinquefolius. The sequence goes on along the minus strand of CM035171.1, from coordinate 98,969,119 downwards.
ACTACAGGCCAAAGATATTCATCAGTCGGTCATGTTCATCTCAACACCTGTTCATCTTTGCACTACAGGCCAAAGATATTCATCAATCGGTCATGTTCATTTAAACACCTGTTCATCTTTGCACTACACAGCCAAAGATATTCTTCAAAAATCATTCATCTTTGCACTACGGGCCAAAGATATTCAATATTATCATCATTTAAGGCTGCGGATGATGAAAATATTTTTTTAAAGAAAGCGAATCCAAAGTGAAACAAAATGACAAGGATTAAGGATTAAGGATTCGTACTTTGTTTTATCCATGTTCAAAAAATACCTCAAAAATAATCATAGTGGTGTAAAATTCAAGAATGATCAAAACATGGATACAATCAAAGCTAGTATCCGAATAGATGTTTTGGACAAAAAGAAAAATTTTCATTTTTAAATTGAATAGTGCCGTATATGTGAATAGTGTCAGATATCGTGAATAGTGCCAGTATACATGAATAGTAACTCCGACACCAAAAGATAGAAATTCCAAAAAAAACATTTTCACGCTTCATGAATAGTACTCGTGAATAGTAACTCGTGAATAGTAACTCATGAATAGTAACTTTCGTGAATAGTAACTCATGAATAGTAACCCCGACATGAAAAAGTTCCAAATTTGATAAAACTTCAGATCAACATTTCAAAGATAATGATATTGAAGAAATAATATCATTACTGAAAAAAAATAATATCCCTTACCTCAAAGAATCGATTGCCGGAAGGAAAGGTCAAGTGATCTTTGAATGAAACTTGTATCTTGAGCAAAGAACTCTCAAAGTATCTAAATACTCACAAAATATGCTCAATAATATAGAGAAAAAGAGAAAACTTTGTTTACGGTGTGATTTTCAATTCTAACTTAGCCTCTATTTATAGGAAAATGTTAGCTTACCAAGCAGATTTGACTGCTAGGTGATGGCTTTACCGCTACTATTGCCACCCACCACATTTGAAATAAAATTCAAACATTTTTTCACCAACCACAAGTGGGGCCCACTCAATTCTAGAATTTTCCACCAAAATCAATTATAAACCTAATTTTGAATCCGACACCTCTTAAAATTCACAACAAATCATTCGTGCATTTTTAACGGTTCAAAATTTGTGGACATATACTCAACTTATGTATGTATAACATACCCAAAAATTACTACAATCCAACGGTCGGATTAAAAATTATAACCTTAGTAATATATCTCAAAACCCCGATTTGATTTTTAATACCTCCAATCCGATAAAATCTTGATAAAACACCTCAACATTAATTTCTTCATTTATAACCACATAAATAAATCCATCATTTATATCCACATAAAATAAATATTTCTTTATCATATGAATCAATAATTAATTATTCACAAATAATATTCTGAGAATCACAATTATGACAATGACAGTAGTTCCCGGAAAGAGGGGCTTTCGATAAGGATTTCTCCTTCTCGGCGTATGCAATTAGGTGACCAAACCTCTCCTTGTGAACTTTCTAGACATTGCCAATAATGCTATCTAATAATATTATTCAAATAATATGAATTATTGATCCGATAATGGAGATAATGCAAAGTGACAATTATTGAGCAATGATAATAATATAAAATATCAACGCAAACAATTATTGAATCAATAAAATAAAATATTGAGCAAGAACTCACCGTGAAAATTATTGAGTAGTGCCTTCTTCACGTAAGGATCAATAATTCAACAACAACATGCGGTATACTGGTGTGCTCTTTGTGCAACCACGCGTAGACATCGTATTTTAACCAACGGGTATTCCAACGATCTTAACTTGAATAACAACTATAGTTATTTTTAACCAACTTATATTTGTCGTTTTCTTCATCCAATCGCTTTCCGTTATGGGGCCCACACATGGGCATTTACTGGCGGTAAATACGAATATTCCCAAAAGATGCGAATATTCCACGACCAAACGAATATTCCCAGACAAAATGAATATTTTATAACCACTTGCTTATTTTGAAATATTTGCGTATTTAACCCTTAACTATCCACATTAATCAAATCAACCCTTACTATTTCAAAATAATAAATAAAGGAAATTCCTTTTATTTAAAAAATTTGAGGTCTTACAACCTCCCTCCTTATGAAATTTCGTCCTCGAAATTGGACGACGTACTGGTGTGTTTGAAAAGGTGAGGATACCTCGCTTTCATTTCCGTTCCAATTCCCGGTCATTTCTCTATAGCATGATTCCTCCACAAAACTTTAACTTGTGGTATGACCTTTCATGGCGTGGGACATGCTCCTTCTATCCAAGATCTTGACAGTACCTCCTCATACGTTAAGTCTTGGCTATCTCGTCCCGGTTCTAACTCAATAACATGGTTCGGGTCTTTCACATATTTCTGAAATGCGAGATATGTGAAACACATTATGAACACGAGACATACTCGGAGGTAACGCAAGTCTATAGGCTACATTTCCTACTCGGTCAAGAATTTGAAATGGACCAATAAATCGTGGATTGAGCTTTCCTCTCTTCCCAAATCTTGTAACTCCCTTCCATGGAGCAACTCGTAACAATACATGATCCCCTACATTAAATTCCACGTCCTTTCGATGAAGATCCGCATAACTCTTTTTGTCGATCTTGTGCCGGTTTGTATCGTTGTCGAATCATTTGGATCTTTTCGTAGTCATAATACGTCTTAACTTCGGGTCCCAACAATGTTGCTTCACCCACCTCATCCCAACATATTGGAGAACGACATTTTCGTCCATATAATGCTTGAATGGAGCAACACCTATACTTGCACGATAAGCTGTTGTTGTAGGAGAATTCCACCAATGGTAAATACTTATCCCAAGCGCCCTTGAAGTCTAGGACACGAGTCTTAATAAATCTTCAAGAGTTTGAATAGTCCTCTCGATTGTCCGTCTGGTTTGGGGATGGTATCTTAGAACTAAATCGCAAATCCGTGCCCATAGCTTTTTGCAAGCTAACCCAAAATCTTGAAGTGAATCTTGGGTCATGATCCCAAACTATGGATACTGGGCATGCCATGCAACCTCACAATCTCATTTACGTACATACTAGCAAGACGTTCAAGTGAATAAGTCTCCGTATCGGCAAGAAATGAAAGCGGACTTGGTTAATCTATCAACAATAACCCAAATAGCATTGATGCCTTGAGAAACCGTAGGAAGACCCGTAACGAAATCCATGGTAATGTGTTCCCACTTCCATTAGGAATCTCAAGTGGTTGCAACGGACCCTTAGGTACTAGATGCTCCGCCTTTACACGTTGGCAAGTTAAACACATCGAGATAAACTTTGCAATCTCTCTCTTCATATTATTCCACCAAAATGTATGTAGAAGATCACGATACATTTTAGTACTTCCAAGATGGATTGCAAATGGTGTATTGTGTGCCTCCATCATAATCTTGTACTTCAAATCGTAGTCGTTAGGAACACAAAGTCTAGAGTGGACTCAAGTATTCCTTCTTCATCAACTCTCGCTTAGGAATAGCTCCTTCTTGTACTTTCTTCTTCATACGCATCAACTCCGGGGTGGGTGGCTTGAAAGCAACCTTAACTTTTCTATTAAAGTTGGCTCTATCGTATACTTGACATCATCTTTCGTTCCGCATATGATCTTCTACTCAATGCGTCACCTACCACGTTAAACTTTACCGGGATGGTATTGAATAGTGTGGTCGTAGTCTTTCAATAGCTCGAGCCAACGTCATTTGCCGCATGTTGAGTTCTTTTGAGTGAAGAAATATTTAAGGCTTTTATGGTGCGAATATATCTCTACTTTCTCCCCGTATAGATAGTGCCTCCATATCTTTAGCGCGAAAACGACTGCTGCTAACTCTAGATCATGAGTAGGATAATTCCTCTCATACTCTTTAAGTTGTCGCGAGGCATAGGCTATGACTTTCCCACGTTGCATGAGAACACATCCTAACCCTTTTGCCCGAAGCATCATTTGTAGATAACAAATCCATCCGAACCGGATGGTATTGTTAGAACAGTCTTAGAAATAAGTCTCCTCTTAAGCTCTTGGAAACTCTTCTCGCATTCTTCATTCCAAACGAATTTTGTATCCTTCCGAGTTAGATGAGTTAATGGAGTAGCGATTCAAGAAAACCCTTCCACGAATCTCCGATAATAACCAACTAAGCCCAAAAGCTACGTACTTGACCACCGACTTGGTTGCTCCCTAACTTTGTATTGCTTCAATCTTGGCGGATCAACAGATACTCCATGTTTTGACACCACATGCCCAAGAAAGGCTACTTCCTCAAGCGAACTCGCATTTCTTTAATTTGGCATATAGTTGGTTTTCACGAAGCCTTTGGAGTACCAAACTTCAAATGGTGCTCATGATCTTCACGACTTTTGGAATATATAAGGATGTCATCAATAAAGACAACAACGAATCGATCCAAATATTCCTTGAATACTCGGTTCATCATATCCATGAAAGTCAGCAGAGCATTAGTTAGTCGAGAAGACATGACTAAGAATTCATAATGCCCATATCCGAAGGTTCGAAGGCGGTCTTTGGAATATCCTCGATTCTAATTTTCAAATTGATGATATCGAAGCGAAGATCGATTTTTGAAAAGAATTGTGCCCTGCGCGGTGGTCAAACAAGTCATCAATACGAGGTAGAGGATACCTATTCTTGATGGTGACATGGTTCAATTCCGATAGTCAATACAAAGTCGCATACTCCCGTCTTTCTTTTTACAAATAAAACAGGAACACCCCAAGGAGATGTACTAGGACAGAATGAAACAGATGTCCAACAATTCTCGTAGTTGGACCTTTAACTCCTCAAGTTCAATAGGAGCCATTCGATATGGGGTTTTAGAAATGGGCTTTGTATGCGGGTTCAAGATCAATAAAGAATTCAACTTCACGTTACGGGGTAGACGGAAGTTCTTCAGAAATACGTCGGAAAGTCAATAACAACAGGAATATTATTCAAATTTGGCGTGTCTTTATTCAAATCCATAACATGGGCTAAGAAAGCTTGACATCCGTTTTTCAATAAACGAATAGCTTTATGATTAGATATGATAGTGATTGATTTTAATGGTTTAGTTGCTTGAATTGCATACAACGGGTTGGTTAGGAATATGAAAACTAACAACCTTACGAAAACAATCAATTTTGGCATGATGAGTAGTTAACCAATCAATCCCTAAAATCACATCAAAAGTAAGTATCTTTAAAGAGATAAGGTCAACAGGTAAGGTAATGGTGCCAACTTGGATCAAACAATATTTATAAACAGTGGATGTGATGAAAGTTTCTCCTAATGGAGTTTCCACAGATAGATCAAAGTCTAATTTCTCTGGAGTCAAGTTTAAACGTTGAGCACATGCGGGAGAGATAAATGAATGGGTAGCACCGGTGATCAAGTAAGGTATAAACTTGCAAGAATTTATAAATAGCTTACCGTGATCACCTCGTTTGGGTTCCTCGCATTATGACCGATCACAACAAACGCTTCTTCCGGAATCGTTGACTTTGACTTTTTCGGGACAGTCTTTTTGAGTCACCGTCCCCATTGAACTAGGTTTCGCGCTACGTACAATCTCGAAAGCGATATGTCCTTCCTTTCCACAACTATAGCATACCTTGAAGCTGTTGTGGGCGGTTTGACTGATATGTCCCTCTTTTTCGCATTTGTAGCATATGACCGGTGGTCGTTCTCCTCCCTTAGAACCGATTCTTCTTGCAGCCAAGATCGTCTTCACATAGTCATTGTTAAATCTCCTCTTTTAAAATCTCCTCCGACTCGCTTCTTACATTTTCATGACCATGATTACCACCCGAGTGGTTACCATTTTCTGTCCGTCTCTGTTTTCTTTCTCCGCAGTTATCATTATTACATTGATCGCTATCTCTCGTACGATCCTCGGTTATGGTCCCTCAGTTGACCGTACTTTCGTTATCTCGCTCTAATAATTGAGCCACATTTACAACATCTCGAATAAAGAAAGTTTATGAGAAATGAGATATCGACGTATCTGGGGTTTCAAACCTCTAAGAAACATCCGCGTCATCGTTCCTCATTCTCCACCAAATGAGGTGCAAACTGGATAACTCTGCAAACTTTGCCTCGTCATTGAGACACCGTCATGTTGTTTTGCTCTAATCGATGAACTCCACTTCCTTCATATGACGAACACTTTTAGGAAAGTATTTGTCATTAAATAGTCTCTGAAATGTCTCCCAAGACATCTTTGAGTGCGGTGGATGGGTACGCTTCACGCACTCCCACGATGAGTCCGCCTCGCCACGGAACATAAAGGTGGCGAATGGAACCTTCGTTCCTCCGTGCATCCCAAGACATCGAATATCTTGGTAATTTGCTTGACCCATGTTTCCGCCATGATCGGATCTGGCTTTCCCTTAAATTTCGTGGTCCCAACTCTTTGAAGCTGTTTGGTTTGTGACAACCCGTGAATTGCTATCATTTCCTCCTCAGTATTTTGAACACGAGTCTCCTAAATCGATTTTGCATGAAGCGCAAAAACTTCTAAACATCCCTCGTTCATCATCTCGCTCCATGGTGTTGTTCATGGGAGGAACATTGCCGACTGTTGCACGTTCTCCTCATTGGTGAGTACAGGTGTCTCCACGTTCTCATTTCCATTGTTAATATTCTCGATTCGACATTCTCAAATCTTTGTCTTATAAAACAAGGGTTAATTAAGGAAATCAATATATCACATAATATCCTTATATATCTTGACCAACTAACAAATAAGCTTAGGTAGGACACCTTAGCGAAGGATTTTCGTCTCTCTCCTCCTAGTTCTATTCCCGATCTCCGCCAGAGATCATATCCCTAAGCTCGATACCAACCGTGGCGCCCCCAAAATAAGTATACATCACCCATTACGAGTTGTCAATACATGGTGCGTAAACAACTACAACTTTATTATTACAACAAAAGAAAGCGTGAGTTTAAATACAAATATTATCTTCTAGACAATATTTATACTCAAATAAATCCTCATCACATTTATTGATACATTATTTTACAAAAATGGTGAGGACTACTAAACAATCCTTTCTAAAACCTTCATTCCATACCCCACTGTACTCGCTATATTCTCGCCTCCACGAGAAGAATGGAACAAAAAGGAAAAGGGTGAGCTCAACTAGCTCAAGAAGAATATTATGACTAAGATAATATACAACAAATTATCGTTAGTCTTCAATAGGAAAAATTTAATAGAATACAATAGACAACAAGTTTGGATCAATATTCGCAATGAAAATAATAATTCATAGAAGAGTTACGTAGAGAATGAAATCTACCATAATCTATGAATTTAACGAGTCCATCATCAATATTTTATCCACAGTAACATCAATCAATATTCATCTCAAATCAAATATTCATCTTTTGCACCTGAGTGCCAAAGATATTCATCAATCGGTCATGTTCATCTCAACACTGTTCATCTTTGCACTAAAGGCCAAAGATATTCATCGATCGGTCGTGTTCATTTAAACACTGTTCATCTTTGCACTACTGGCCAAAGATATTCTTGAAATCATTCATCTTTGCACTACTGGGCCAAAGATATTCAATATTATCATCATTTAAGATGCGGATGATGAAAATATTTTTAAAGAAAGCGAATCCAAAGTGAAACAAAATGACAAGGATTAAGGATTAAGGATTCGTACTTTGTTTTATCCATGTTCAAAAAATACCTCAAAAATAATCATAGTGGTGTAAAATTCAAGAATGATCAAAACATGGATACAATCAAAGCTAGTATCCGAATAGATGTTTTGGACAAAAAGAAAAATTTTCATTTTTTCTATTGAATAGTGGCAGATACGTGAATAGTCTCAGATATCGTGAATAGTGCCGATATACATGAATAGTAACTCAGACACCAAAAGATAGAAATTCCACACAAAAAAAACATTTTCACGCTTTCATGAATAGTACTCGTGAATAGTAACTTCGTGAATAGTAACTCAAGAATAGTAACTCGTGAATAGTAACTCATGAATAGTAACCTCGACATGAAAAAGTTCCAAATTTGATAAAAACTTCGGATCAACATTTCAAAGATAATGATATTGAAGAAATAATATCATTTAAAAAAAAATATCCCTTACCTCAAAGAATCGAGTGCCGGAAGGAAAGGTCGGAAGTGATCTTTGAATGAAACTTGTCTTGAGCAAACAACTCTCAAAGTATCTAAATACTCACAAAATACGCTCAATAATATAGAGAGAAAAGAGAGAAAACTTTGTTTACGGTGTGATTTTCAATTCTAACTTAGCCCTCTATTTATAGGAAAATGTTAGCCCACCAAGCAGACTTGACACCGCTAGTCAATGATGGCTTTTTACGCTACTATTGCCACCCACCACATTTGAAATAAAATTCAGCACATTTTTCACCAACCACAAGTGGGGCCCACTCAATTCTAGAATTTTCCACCAAAATCAATTATAAACCTAATTTTCGAATCCGACACCTCTTAAAATTCACAACAAATCATTCGTGCATTTTAACGGTTCAAAATTTGTGGACATATACTCAACTTATGTATGTATAACATACCCAAAAATTACCACAATCCAACGGTGGATTAAAATTATAACCCCATAATATATCTCAAAAACCCCGATTTGATTTTTAATACCTCCAATCAGATAAAATCTTGATAAAACACCTCAACATTAATTTCTTCATTTATAACCACATAAATAAATCCATCATTTATATCCACATAAAATAAATATTTCTTTATCATATGAATCAATAATTAATTATTCACAAATAATATTACAGAATCACAATTATGATAAACCAAGGTAGTTCTCAGAAAGAGGGGCTTTCCGATAAGGATTTCTCTTCTTGGCGGCGCAATTAGGTGACCAAACCTCTCCTCGATGAGAACTTTCTAGACATTGCCAATAATGCTATCTAATAATATTATTCAAATAATATGAATTATTGATCCGATAATGGAGATAATGCGTTGACAATTATTGAGCAATGATAATAATATAAAATATCAACGCAAAGAATTATTGAATCAATAAAATAAAATATTGAGCAGTAACTCATCGTGAAAATTATTGAGTAGTGCCTTCTTCACGTAAGGATCAATAATTCAACAACACGCTTGTAATAATCTGGTGCTTCTTTTCATGCAACCACGCGTAGACATCGTATTTTAACCACGGGTATTCCAACAGATCTTAGCAGTAATAACTACTGTAGTTATTTTTAACCAACTTATATTTGTCGTTTTCTTCATCCAATCGCTTTCAGTTATGGGCCCACACATGTCATTTTGCTTGGCAGGTAAATGCGAATATTCCCAAACGAGCATGTAATATTCCACGACCAAACGAATATTCCCGACAAAAATGAATATTTTATAACCACTTGCTTATTTTGAAATATTTGCGTATTTAACCCTTAACTATCCACATTAATCAAATCAACCCTTACTATTTCAAAATAATAAATAAAGGAAATTCCTTTTTATTTAAAAAAATTTCTGGGTCTTACAATAAAGATTCAAGAAGATGGGTGTTTGGCAAAACCCTAGTTTTTCTATCTCATATAAAAGGGTGTACTCTCTCCCAACTATTGGAATTACGTATTCACGTGTTTTGTGAAAGTGTCCACCCCACCCATAATAAGACTACTCTTATTTATAGATGTAGGCAACCCTCCTTAACAATTAAGGAATTAGGCTTTATTTTAATTAATTAAATTTCTTTAATTAATTATGCTCCCAATCTTATTAGAAATAATTAATTAAAATCTTTTAATTAGTTAGCCTCCTAATCTTATTAGGATATATGAGAGTACTTTTATTAATTAATTCTCAAACTCTTTAAGGAATTAAATACTAATAATAGTAATAATAATAATAAGACTCCTCTTATTAATTTATATTTAATATTTTCAAAATATTAAATAATATAATATTAAGCTATTTAATTTATTCTATCAACATAGATTAAATTAAACATACTTAACTTATTATTACGATTATGCCATTAACTTCTTAAATAATTATTCTTCCTTTTATGGTGTGACCCTTTAGGTTCTCCATATTAAACCAGGTTGTGAATAAATCAATTAGAACAATTCTAATCTTATTTAAATAAATTAAAATATTAATTTATTTAAATAAATAATATTTATTCTACAATAGGATAAGCCTCCCCTAGCGATTAACGACTTTCCGAGATAATATAGATTTTAACATTAATCATAAAAGAACCTTTGAGTAAATAGTTCTTAGTATAATTCAATCCTTCCACCATATAATGTCCCAATTAAATATATGACATGGAATTACTATCAAGTCTTATTTTATTTAATTATATGTATTTCGACTCTTAAATGCACAACACCAAATAATGTAAATTAGAAACTCCTTTCTAATTTCATTCTGCCTTGGCCAAAGACTACTAGATTGTCATTTATCGAATCACATAGGACATTTCTCTTCTTTTACTAGAAGTGGTAGATTCTTTATTGATCATACATTATCTCCATGTACGACTTATTATACCCAAGCATACCCTTTGATACACCCTAAGGGTCTTAAGGAATAAGTCAAAGTATAATTCATCATACATAAGATACTATGATGATCTCAAGTCCAAGGATCACTTGTACTACTATCACTCTGTGAATTCTATTGACAGACAAGTAAAACTCCATTAGGTATTCCTTAGCGAGCCACGTTCAGTGAACTTATTCTCTAATAAGCATCTACATACTTGCTTTAGTATCTTCACACAAATGATCATGAGATCAATCATCCTCATCCAATGAGCAAGCAACGTATGTACCAATCTATCCGGATTCACTAATCCCCAATTTAGTAATCCAACGATTAGGAACTATTTTAGTTTTAAGCTTTCTAAGAATTTAGATCTCATTAGAATGATCATCATCATTATTCTAAAAGCATTGCTTAAAACTATGGGTTTATCACATATTATAAAACAACATCATGTAGATAATTAAAAGCCTTTAATAAATTAATACTTTTTATTAATAAATGAATAAGATTGTTACAAAGTATATGCTTTATCATCAAACATGATTGTCTTGTGTGCATACTACTTTCAATGGATTCTGTTAATTCACGTTGGTTTGGTTTCTTGGGTAAAGAACATTAATTGGACAATAGATTCTCTATAAATTGGAGCTCCCTTCTTCCATGATTCATTTGTTATTCTACTAAGTTATAATTCTGGAAAATAGAGAGAGCTAGTAAGATTGAGAGAGTCAGTGATATGAGAAAAATCCAAAGGAGCTCTTACTTTTGATTTTTCAGTAAGAATGAGAAGTATTATCCTAAAATCATCAAAGGTACTTAATTCTAATTACTCTACATTTCTGTTATCATAAATCAAGTGTATAATGGTGGTAGCGTGATGATTATGTGGTTATAATGCAAGATTGTATAATTTTGTAAGTTTGAGAAATTCTTGGAATTATCATGAATTACTTATTGAATTGAACTATGAATTAGTTTATAAGTTGATACCAATGTGTTAACTGAGTTTATATGCATGTATGGAACCAACGTGACTGATTTTTAGCATGTTAAAGTAAAGAAATTCATGTTAGTTTTGAGTCCTGTAGAAGCATAGACCTTCTTGAGCTACGGGGAAGGCGCATTGCGCGCCTCCTCATAGATTCATCACAAATTGCAGAGACCTTGTGCACTGAGAAAGGATTCTGCCTTATGTTATAATTTGATGCGACTAACATGTTATTTTGACTTAGTTATGCATGAAAATGAGTATGACATGTAATCTAAAGTCCCTTTATATAATATGAATTATTTTAGTTACTTTAGATGTATATTTCTAAAAGAAACTTAGAGTTTTGAAAATTAACTTTAGCGAAACTTGTGGCACTTGAGCTATAAACCTTGTAGCATAAGTTTATAACTGAGATATTCATATAAATGAACTTTTGATGGAAAATAAAGTCATTTTTCTTATCATTAACTTGTATTAGCTTGATTTTTAAAGAAATAAGCTTTGAAAAACAAACTGTGATGACATTAGGTGTACCTAAGTTATGACTTTATTAGCATGTAAATTTGGCCTAGTTATGTATGAAATGTGATTCAAATTTGAATTACATGTGCTAAGTTGCTTAAACTTAGTTTAAATAACTTTCAAAGGCAAACTTAGACATTTTGCAAACTAAGTTTTATAAACCTTATGAAGTTATATTCTGAACATATAAGATGGCATACTAGTACTCTTTATGCTCCTAAACATGACCTATATATACACTCACTTTGTTAGACACATTATAAGTTAATCAAGCTGAGTCTAAACACATTTTCAAGTGATGAATTATATGGATTATGCGTAAATGAAGTGAATACATGTTAGCATACGTATTACAGATTGTATAACATCCTTACATGGTTAGAGGGTTAATATGGTTAGCCATTTTATTTTTTGAGCTTAGTTGGCCTTAATTTCATTGAAACTCTAATTAGTATCATAATGTGTAAATGTGGACTTGAAATGACCTTAGGAGAGGCCAAAACCTCTTAAGGTGTGTATTTGTTATGTGTTAACACTCATGTATGCTAAAAAGTAAACTAAAACCAAGAAATCAAAACTCAACTTTGGTGCAGTCGAGAGAAAGCGGCAACATTGCCTTGGCCCCAAAGCTTAACTTCAAAGACTGCAATTTGCGCCGTAAAAGCGAGTTGGTTCGACCATTTTATTTGTAATATGAATCTTGTAGCAAGTTTATGATACTATTCTAAGTTATAATATATGATTATAATCATGTTTTAAGTGTTTATTGGTGTGATGGTTATATAAAATCACAAAACTCTAAAGTTTATAAATGAGTTCTAAACTAGTTTTCGAAAACAAAGTCAAAGGTGACGATGTGGTTTGATAAGATGCTACTGTGTTGTGACGCCCCCAAAATAGGTATACAACACCCATTCTGAGTCGTCAAAATACATGGTACAGAAACAACTACAACTTTATTAATACAACATAAAAATTATGAGTTTAAATACCAATATTGTCATCTAGATAATATCCACACTCAAATAAAGTCCTCATTACAATTATTGATACACTATTTTACAAAATAGTGAGGACTACTAAAACCACTGTCTTGAACCATCACTCCACACCCCGACTAGTTCCCGTTATATTCTCGCCTCCTGAGAAGAAAAATGGAACAAAAAGGAAAAGGGTGAGCTCAACTAGCCCAGTAAAGAATATTATGACTAAGATAATGTACAACAAATTATCGTTAGTCCTCAACAGGGAAAAATCTGATAGAATACAATAGACAACAAGTTTTAGATCAACAACTGCAGCGGAAACAATAATTCATTAGAAGAGTTAAGTAGAGAATGAAATCTACTATCATCTATGAATTTAAAAGTCCATCATCGATATTTTATCCCTGTAACATCAATCAATATACATCTTGAATCAAATAGTCATCTTTTTACTATATAGCCAAAGATATTAATCGGCCTACCATGTTCATCTCAACACATGTTCATCTTTGCACTACGGCCAAAGATAATCAACATAAAATCATTCATCTTTGCACTACAGGCCAAAGATATTCAGTTATATCATCATTTAGGACTGAGGATGGTGAAAAATATTTTAAAGAAAACGAATCCAGTGAAATAAAAGAACAAATATTAAGGATTCGTACTTTAAACAATCCAAGTTCAAAAATACTTCATAAATAACCAGAATGGAGTAAAATTCAAGAATAAAGACCAAAACATAGATCCAATCAAAGATAGGAATCATAACAGACAATCTTGGACACAAAAAAGAAAATTTAATTTTTCTGTGAATAGTGTCGTATTCGTGAATAGTGCCATATACGTGAATAGTAACTCGTGAATAGTAACTCATGAATAGTAACCCCGACATGAAAAGGTTCCAAATTTGATAAAAAGTTCCAACTAATATTTTTGCATAATGATATTGAAGAAATAATATCATTTACGAAGAAAATAACATCCCTTACCTCAGAAAGAATAGTACTTCTGACTGGAATACTGGATATAATGCTAAAAAAACTTGCACCGTATAGAAATACTCAAAGTACTAAAATACTCATAAAAATACGCTCAATATATCGAGAGAGAAATAGAGAGAAAACTTCAGTTTCTGGTGTGATTTTTAATTCTAACCTAAGCACCCTATGTATAGGAAAATGCTTAGAACACCAAAGCAGAAAATTTATTATAATAATATTATTATTATTATTCCATAACTTCCTACGCATACTCTTTGAATCCAACATCAGCCATCTACTCAAATAAAAATAACAAAAATGTTTTTGTTAATTAAAACAATTAAAACTTCCAAAATCAATTATTTCGGAACTTCAGAACTTCAATAATTCATAATAAATAGCCCTTTATCAGAAAATTCGAATCTCGCGAATTTTTATAGGAAATTCAATTCTCCACAACTTTGCAGAAGAGAGTTTTTCCAAAATCCAAACAGAAATTGACCGAAATCCACATACTGGACGATTTTACAAGCTATAATTAAATTTCGAATAAGAAATGGGGTCTCTGAGACATGTTTAACATGTTTTAAATAACTTTTGCAACAAAAATACTCTTCCTCCTCATATACTCATATATACCACATTCATTGTAAAAAATATCACCATTATTATATTATTAAAATATAATAATAAATTATTTTATCGTAAAAGATAAAATATCAATTTTCAACAATTGTCACTTTAAAAATTTTCTCCATCTATATCCACATAAAATAAATATTTTCCTCATCATATAAATCAATAATTAATTATTCACAAATAATATTACGTAATCACAATCTCGACAACCCAGCAGTTCTCAGAAAGAGGGGCTTTCAATAAGGATTTCTCCTTCATGGGCGCCGCAATTAGGTGACCAAACCTCTCCTTAGTACGTAACTTTCTAGACATTGCTAATAATGTTATCTAATAATATTATTAGGATAATATGAATTATTGCTTCGATAATGGAAAAAACCGTGTGGTGACAATTAAAACAACAAAGAATATAAAATATCAACGCAAAGAATTATTGAATCAATAAAATCCGAAACAAGAATTAATTCGTAACAATTATTGAGTAGTGCCTTCACGTAAGAATCAATAATTCAAAAATCTGTGTGCAATACTGGTGTGCTACTTTGTAACGACGCCAGACATCGTATTTTAACCACCGGTATTCCAACAAAGGTTAATTCAGTAATAATTACGCCGTTATTTATAAAAACTCAAAGTTGTCGATTTCTTCATCCGATAGTTATTCTGTTATGGGGCCCACAAATGGCTACGCAGTCGTACGAATATTCCCCGATAGAAAGAATATTCCACGTCCAAACGAATATTCCCTGACAACAATGAATATTTTATAACCACTTGCGTATTTTGAAAAAAAATTCATATATAACCCTTAACTTTAACTTTTTATCAATTTAACCATTTACTGAATTGTAATTATAAGAAAAATTGAATACTTTTATTTCATAAAATTCGGGGTCTTACAGTGTGGTCTGATTGTGCAACTAAGATAGAACTCGACATATGTCTTTAACTTACGTGATAGAACATGTATGAGATTGTTGGCTTATGTATAGAGTTTGAATAACTAATGAATACATATATCTACATAACTATGATACAATAGGAATTCGAAGTGTTGATAAAATATAAATTGGTAAACTACGCTAAAGGCAAGTTCCCTAACTTCATTCTTATATTGAATGCAAGTATCTAAACCTTATCTCTTATTGTGAAAGTTTTGAACTGTTATCATCAATCATGTCTATAGTGAGCAAATATTTACATTTGTATGAATAATCCTTCATATTCTGAAATTCAACTTAAACTATATGTCTTGAAATCATGTTGCGAATTCTAAATATATTGTTGCTCTTAAATGTATTAAGAAAGGTGTCTAAGCCATTGATTCGGCTAGACAAATATCTATAAATTTGAAAGTTATCCAAACCAATTGATGGCTGAGATGAACAACCCTCTTAGAAAGGGAAATTTTATATTGTTAGGGAACCAACATGCTCACAAACAACATGTTTAAATGTTATGAATAACATAGGGTACTATAGGCTGATCAGCTGGTGTACTTGTTTATATATTAAATTGTCAGTAAATACTGTTAATTCTAGCAGAAGTTTTTGGTCCTTAGTGACTTCTCAGTGTTAAATCTTCTTTAAACCTTAAAGTATTGAAACCTTTGAATTCTGTTGAATACCCTTTAGTCCATTGTGACTCTTATTTCGATTCAAAGGTCAGATTTGGAACAATTAATAATTCTTGCTTCCAACATTATTCTTTTAATTCTTGAACTACGAGATGCTTGAAAGTCGATGTCTCAATGTTCCCGAGAGTAGCATCGATCCCCGAAACGGTAAGTCATGCTTCAAGCTATCATTTACCATTATACCCTTGAGATTATGAACTTTATATACTTGTTGTTATATTATTTGCTGGGCAAATTTGTTGCTCATTCTTGTTTCCCTAAAACAGTTCAGTTAAGGCAGAGCGAGGCAGTACTTCCAGAAAGGATAAGCGCAAAGGCAAGGATATGGAGTAGCTTTGTCCTTTGTGTTAGAAGTTATTTTTATGATGTATTAAAACCTAATTAAAATTATGTATTAAGTTATGTCTTAGAATTAATTATGTAATGTTTCAGTAATGGTTGTGAGGCCTTGGGACGAGAATAATTATATTAAGTCAATGTAATTTATTTTATTATTCCGCTGTATGAGTTATTAGTGTATTATTAGAGTTAGATCATGAAGCACTGAATTCGAGATATAAGTGTCTAAATTTAGGAGCGTCACAGCTAGAAATACTCAAATTTAGAAACCTGAGAAGAAAACTTGATTGCTTAATATATTTAAAACAGTTGTCAATTATAAAAGGGATCAACAGCTAATATGACAAAAAGCAATAAAGAGTTGTAGATAAGATAAAACAGACTAAAATATAAAGGTTAGGCTCCCTGTTAACAGATCACTTTCTCTTTTTACCCTTTCTAGACGATCTAAGGCTTGATCGTCCAATTACTGGTAGTCAGATCTTCAGGGATGGTTGAGATGGAGGTGTCGCCGAGGTCACTGCTTTCTTTAAGGATGACCATGACTTGCTCAGAACTGGACCCGCGATCCTCCTCTTGGATGTTTACACTCTTCTAGTTAATGACCGGGAGGACGGACTGATCATCTAATGAACCGGCCCCAAGGGGTTTCTTAGTGGCATCTTTGGCAATGCAAAAGTTATTCATAAATTGTAACTAAATCTCTTCTAGAAACTTCTGGTTCTTGGCTTTCTCAACCTCATATTTATTAGGTTCTCCCTCATGGGCTTTCTTATCTACACTCTGATTAACCTGGGTATTTAGAGGTTCGAGATATTGGCAAGGATCTTCTTCAATGGTTCCTTGAATCCTACTTTAATGGCGCTCGGCCAGAGGGGAGCCATCATGTGGACAGGCATGTGCTTATGGGGATTATGGTGTTTGGAACCACTGAGGTAGCCTAGTCCAACCTTACCTAACTGGGTTGGTATATGGATCAGATTCCTGATCCCTTGGCCCTTTCGGCCTAGCCCTTGACCTAGTCAATGTCCTCGGGAAATCATTTCTTGACCAATTGCCATCACTTTAGGGGATATCTGGGGTTTCAATGCTGGTGAACCCATAGAATGGTATTGAGGAGAGCTTAATTCAAAGGCTTGGAAACTGGCGGGTTCAATACCCTCATTCACACTTATCATAGGCATATCTTCCAGAGTATGAATCAGATATTCGGGTTCAGCACTGACAGTGACCAATTTACCGTTGATAATATACTTTAATTGTTGGTGAAAAGCGGACGAAATGGCTCCATCCATATGAATCCATGGTCGCCCAAGCAACAAGTTATATCCAGTAGTGATATTCAATACTTGGAAGGATATGTTGAAAGTGAATGGACCGATCTCCATGGGAAGTTCAATTTCCCCCACTGTATCCCTCCGTGATCCATCGAAAGCTCAAATCACCATATGGCTATTTCATATCCGATTTGGATTGATATTCATCCTCTCCAAGGTATCTTGAAGGCAGATATTTAGGGACAAACCACCATCAATAAGTACGCCTCCTATCACACACCCAGATGATATAACTATGATATGTAGTGGCCTACGATGTCCAGTTCCTTCAGCTGGTATATCATCATCGGTAAAAAAATATCACGTTACTCTCCAGTACGTGGCTAATCAGATGCTAGAACCTCTTAGTATCAATGGTTTTGGGTAAGTAGGCCTCCTCCAACACTTAGATTAGAATCTGGCGGTGATCTTCGGAAGCTAGCACAAGGTCTAGGATAGAGATTTGGGGTGGTGCCTCTTTCAGCTACCTCACCGCTCTTGCTTCGTTATGTCCCACCTTGTTAAGGAAATTCACAATTTTCCCTAGAGGTGTTTTAGCTATTGGCTCCATTATCCGCCCTGGGAGGTAGAATGGGTTATCCTTTGGCAAGACTGCAGTATAATCGGTCTCCGACTTTATACATTCTCTGTAATTCCAAGGAACCTTTTTCAGACTAAAAATAGAGATATGTGGTCGACGGGTCAACATCACCGGCATTGGCGCAACTAGTTCCAATGAGTCTTATCTCTTATATTGGACAATCCTTAGATGGCTATAGATAGAGTGGAAATTTCTTCTACGCAAGTGATAACTGCCACCATTTCTTTTTAACCTTTCACCTTCTGAGGGTACACTATCTCTTCATCAGTGAAAATCTCAGCCTCCCTTATCATTTCCAACTCTCCTGATTCGATCAGAATCTGAATGAGATGACATAGGGCCCAACATTCCTCAGTGGCATATCTAGTAGCATTTAAGTGATAAAGGCATGTCCTACTAGGGTTGAAATACTTTGACCGAGGGTCCAGGGGTGGTGAGAACTCCATGATCTTTCCCTCGTTGATCAACATTCGCAAGATTTCTTCTCTAGACTACCCCAATAGAATAAACTTTTGCTTGGCTGTAAATTCCCAATTAGAGTGAAATATAGCTTCCCTTGCTATCTTTTCTGTCCATCTACTCTGATCCTGGAGACGAATCTGATCTCTCTTTGGAAAAGGGGTCACCTTAGGAGGTGGAATGTTGATCTGCCCTCATAGGACTTGATCGATCAACTGACAAGTCAACTGATGTTGGTATACTACTAGCTCTGCTAATTAGTCTACTTGTACCAATGTCTTAAAATTATGTACTATAAGTGCACAATGTCGCATTAAAGAACTGAAAAGTACAGGTCAAACCCATAGAGACTAGATTAATTTTAATGTATCCTTAATATCTATTTTAGGCGAATTAGAATAAAGATTGAAAATTGATTAACTAGAATATGAAAACTAATAATAAGGAAACAATCTAGGAATCTGAATCCATTAAATAATTAACTTAACATATAATTTAATCTCTTCTATTTTTATAACTCAACTATAATTTTGATCTCCATTCCCTTTAATTTAGTAATTTTACAATTAACGTGAGCAAGTATAGACTATGAAAATTTAAGGATTAACTATAACTCATCAAAACTTCTTTGAGCAAGCATGCAATATAAAAAACTCATATCTTAACAATAATCTATCAAAACCTCTTAATTAATTTAAAATCAGATAAGAACTATAAAACGAAGGTATTTCAATAACGAAACATGAAAGCAAAATCAATTAAACATAAAAGCATAAATAATAAAAGAGATAAAAAATATTATCATGAATAATTATTTAATTTCATCTTCATCCTAGATTAAAGAACTTAGCTAGACATGAAAAATAATTAAACTAACTAAAATAAAGAAAATAAGAAGATTAAAAATAAATAAAAAAAACTCCCTTTAATTAACGATCATCCAACGAACGTACAATGAAGAAGTAATTTAATTTACTCCAATTCCTAACCTAAACAAATGCAATACCTGATACCCTTCTCTCTAAAACAAGAGACATTAATAGGAAAAATAACTTTGTGCCCTAATTTAGATTCCTTGAACTTGGACACTTTTGTTCCCTTTTTTCCTCTTCTTTCCTTCTTGACTTCAATCTCTATATGGTAATCCTCCAAGAGTCCTTTTCCATCTTTAAAAGTTGGATATAAATCCTTTATTTGCTCCCCAAGAAAAATAAATGTTATTTCCTACAAAACAAAATAAAATGTATAGTTTAAATAAAATAAGCATATAAAATAATAAATATGGGAATATTAAAATATATAAAAAAATGTGTATATCATGTACCTTGATTGAGGCCAAGCTCTGTTCCATCATATATTTTTCTTCCGGGTAACCCCATATGGAAGGATTAGTCATCGCAGGAGCTTTTCCTAATTTTCTCATATACTTGCGGTTTTCCCGACCTCCTGCACTGATCATGTTGACTCCCTTTGTACCATGTTGAGGTAAGTGATTTTTATTAACATTGGGTTGCTCTAGCGCTTTTACCACAATCTCCCTGCTATCAATCAAGTTTTAAATCTTATGTTTTAAGGTCCAACAGTTCCAAGTGTCATGCCCCGGTGATCCAGAATGATATGCACATTTCTTACTGGGATAAAATTGTCTTCCATTAGGGTCAGCAGGTGGAGCGAGCTCAGTGATCTTCTTCTGTGCTACCAACAATGCCAAAATATTTTCCGATGAGTCCCCCAAGGGAGTGAATATTCTCCTTCGCTTGTTTCCCCCAACTTTTGGCGCCGTAGGATTTCGAGTGTCTGCAGTTATAGGGTAATTGCCTTGCTTCTGTATAGGTGGATTACTACTCTTGCTTGCTGATTGCCTTTGCCAGATTAAAGAAACATCTTTGTGATGCCCCCAAAATAGGTATACATCACCTATTCTGAGTCGCCAAATACATGGCACAGAATACAAATACAACCTTAAATATACAACATGAGCTGTGAGTTTTAATACAAATATTGTCTTCAGGCAAGATTCAAACTCAAAATAAGTCCTCAATACATTTATTATCACACTATTTCATAGAATAGTGAGGACTACTAATGCTATCATCTGGACCGTCACTCCATTCCCCGACTAATCCCTGCTACGTTCTCATTTCCTGAAGAGAACAATGAAAGCAAAAGGGTGAGCTCAACTAGCCCAATTAGAAATATTATGACTAAGATAATGCAGAATAAATTATCATTAGCCTTCTTCAAAGTTGTTAAACTGATAAAATATAACAAACATCAAGTTTAACTGCAGCGGGACAAGCAATCCATTAAAAGAGTCAAGTAGAGAATAAAATCTACTATCTTCTATGTTTTAAAAGGTTTTTCATCACTTTTATCGCTGAGACTCAGTTTAATAAATAATCCACATCATCCCTGCACTACGGCCAATGATATTCATTAGTATCACGACCATAAATTATCCATGCACTACGGGTCAAGGATATTCGTGTATTCATCAATGATCATGATCATGCCAACAACTGTCCATCAATGCACTACGACCAATGAGGATTTTTACCACATCATTTGTAACATTACGTTTATGATTATACCGAATAATCCGTGGTCATAATCATACCAAGTCCATCTATGCACTACAGGCCATATATGACTTTCAACATAATATAAGCATGAGGATGATGACAATTCAATAAAACAAGTTCAAGAATAAATTTTAAAGATTTATAAGTTAATTTATCCTGAACTCAATAACGTCCAAATTGTCAACATGGTACTGCTTTGTGGAGTAAAATTCAAGAATGCTCAGAAGAATATTTCCATAAAAAGATACTGGATGAAGCTCAAATATCCAAGATATTCTACTAATTTCATGGAGTAGAGAAACCAAAACTTTAACCAATTGAGTATAATAGAATATATGAAATCGCAAATGGATTTTTGCCCGCCATGCGGTAATCCACGTAGACAGATCATTTCAACAGAGTAATAAAGAATGGAACCAGGTCATGTGTAATCCGCACAGACAAGATATTTCAACAGAATAATAAAGAATGGAACCAGGTCATGCGTAATCCGCACAGACAGGATGTTCCAACAGAATAATAAAGAATGGAACTAGGTCATGCGTAATCTGCACAGATAGGATGTTCCAACAGAATAATAAAGAATGGAACCAGGTCATGCGTAATCCGCATAGACAGGATGTTCCAACAGAATAATAAAGAATGGAATAACAACACAATTCACTAGGCATACGATGGACCTCACTCAGATAGGTTATTCCAACAGAATAATAAAGAATGAAATAACAACCCTTACGAGTATTGAAAGAAAATAACTCTCTTCATGAATAATGAAAAGAACAATACCCTTACTTAATACCACAAATAATATCCCTTACTTTAGTAGGATATATGGATAACGTAATAGTGTAGTAATGGAATACTCTTCTTCTTCTCTCTTATTCTCTCTATACTCTCTCTATAGCTTGAATGAATTGGTAAAAATAATGAAGAAATGAGCTTCTATTTATAGGCTTGGCGTAGTAAGGGTAAAATAGTCTTTTTGCCATAATTTATGACATCACCGCTGACGTCATCGATCATAATGCATCATTACATACCTCATCGTCCGATGACATCATCGCTTGCATCACAGGAATTCAAATTCAATTTGTTCTCTTCCACCTCCTTTTACTTTTATACCATGAATTTACTATAATAATGCTACCATTCAAATTATAAAAACGTACTATTATATAATCACATCATACTACTATAATGTAATATTATAATAATATATTTGAATGAATTATTTTATCGGAAAAGATAAAATACCAACTTTCAACAAATGTCACATGCTAAAAATTCCTCAGTTTAAATCCACTTCGAATAAATATTTTCTTATCTATTATTTGTGTCCACATAAAATAAATATTTCCTAATCATATAAATCAATAATTAATTATTCACAAATAATATTACAGAATCACAATAATGACAACCAGGCCATTCCCAGGAAAGAGGGGGCTTTCCAATAAGGATTTCTCCTTACTAACGCGCAATTAGGTGACCAAACCTCTCCTTGACAGAACTTTCTAGACATTTCCAATAATGCTATCTAATAATATTATTCAAATAATATGAATTATTGACTTTGATAATGGGAAATATCAGTGCGGTGACAATTATTGAAACAACAATAATATAAAATATCAACGCAAAGAATTATTGAACCAATAAAATAAAATATTGAACAATAATTATCGTAATAATTATTGAGTAGTGTCTTCTTCACGTAAGAATCAATAATTCAAAAATAATGTGCACACTGGTGCTATCGGGGCAACAATGCATATTACTGTATTTTAACCACCAGGTATTCTAACAGTGTTAACGATAAAACTTTCGCCGTTATTTTATAAAAAGATATTTTTGTCGTTTTCTCAATTCGACAATAATTCTGTTGTGGGTTCCACCATTGATTGTGCCATCGTACGAATATTCCCTGTTAAAATGAATATTCCCCGACCAATCGAATATTATATAATAACTTACGTACTTTGCAGAATTTATAAATATTATCCACAACTATAATATTATAACAAATTTATTCCATAATAATCAAAAATAATATTTATAGAAAATTCATCTTTATTCATAAAAGTTGGGGTCTTACAATCTTCTTCCTTCCTTTTAGGTACCTTTTTGGGAGCGTTCGAGTAATTGCCCAATTGTATATGCTCTGCCACTGCCTCCAAGGCTGAAGGTCCTTGATTTTGTCAGATTTTAATCTCATTTCAGTTATTTCCCCTTGTTTGATCATTTCGGAGGAGGATTTGCCTATTCCTACTATGACTTGCTCATAATATTGGGCTTCTTAGATGTCAATAAAAGTCATTACCATTTCACCTTCATCCATTAGCGAGCTAACTTGGGCTGCCATACGCCTTCACCCATACGCATACCCCTTGAATGATTCATTGCTCAGTTTCTTAACTTTGGTCACTTGGTAACGGTCAGGTGCCATTTGGTATTGGAAGCTTTACTGGTTGAGGAAAGCGTGGGTTAGATCCTCCCAACCATGGACCTTGGAGTTATCTATCCAAGCATACCAAGTTCCATCTTCACTAGTAAGGCTCTTTTGGAACAACTGCATTCTGAGGTTCTCATCCTCGAAATATGATCCCATATCACCTATGTAGACCTTCAAATGGGTGTAAGGATCTCCCAATCCATTATACTTTTCAAACTCTGGGACTTAGAATTTATCAGGGTATCCCGCCTTTGGGAAAATACACAAATCAGAATAATTCACACTCCCATGGGATCTTGTCCCTTAATAGATCGGATAACATCCTCCATTTGTCTAACTTTCTTTCGGATATATCTAGTTTCTATGTCTTCTCGGAGGTCTATTACTTCTCTTGTCATATTCTTATATGTGGCCTCTTTAAGTGAATCGACGTTGATTGTGGATACTGGGGTAGACATCTATGTATCACTGTTCCTTCCCGGTACTTGCATCTCTCCTTGCAAAGAGGGTTCAGTTGGAGTTTTCAGTTTGGGCTCCTAAGTTACCTTACACTGTTCTTTTAACAATACGGTCATCTCAGCAATATGTTTTTTGAACTCCTCGAATTCTTCTCGAGATACAGGAATAGGCTTTAATGAACTTCATTTGGCCATTTTGACTGGTGGTGAATGGGCCATTTTGGATCAGAAATGAGTTCTAGGACCAATCTACACAAAACTGATATCTAGTTTAGTCTTGATAATAGTAGATGGTATGGATGCATGATATGCTATGCATCAGTTTAGGGTTTTTTAATATTTTCCTGCAAAACAAGGGGTTAGTTGTCTTGATGACAGGATAAGAAAGATATACAAATGACAGTTTTAAGATGGATGGCATTTGTATATTCGAGAATTAATAGGGCATGAAGTGACATCCTATGCGTTTGGTTTATCAGAGGCTGGCCTATCTTAGGTTACTCTCACGGGCTTTTTGAAATTGGTTCCCAGATCTTCGCAATTTACTTGATGAAGACATCCATCTTTCAATTGGAGTGGATCTGAGTGGTACCTTTCCTGAGCTTCACAAGAGAACACTCTTTAGAGTCCAGTAATAAACAACTGACGGGTTCGCCTCCTAATGGAGGTACCACACAACTTACATTCATACATTCATCGTCCTCACCGGATGTAATATGATAACATAGTGCGAGACACTAATATACTGTGCGTGGCACTAATATAAAACACTTAAAGATTAGAGACATTTATCACACACAAAGATCATTCACATAAAAATGCATATACAGAATGGAA
Source organism: Panax quinquefolius (assembly GCA_020205615.1). Lineage (NCBI taxonomy): Eukaryota > Viridiplantae > Streptophyta > Magnoliopsida > Apiales > Araliaceae > Panax > Panax quinquefolius. The sequence continues at coordinate 98,943,725 of CM035171.1, read as the reverse complement.
ACAAAAAATATTGAACGCAGCTTAAGCCTTCTGTAGTCTCCAGCAGAGTCGCTACCTGTCGATGCCGGGAAAATAGATTTTTTCACATGTTCTCTTTTTCTATTTGATTGTTTTTTCCTTATTTTCCTTTTTACCCTTTATTTCGATGTGTCAATTGGTTTAATTAAAGGGTGAGGTTTTAGGAAAATAATGACATTTAGTCGACTTATTTTTACCAAAGTTTGATTTTATTAATGTTGATGATTAGACCAAATGAGACAGAGGCGGCAGTTGGTATGGTTTAAATGGATGTACCAACTCATCCGAATTTTAAAGGTTTTCGCCATATGGTCTAATATGTGACTCCATATGATTGGTCTGGAAACCTGAGATTCATAAAGTTTGGGGGCTTGCTGAAGCGAGGGGAAGGTGTTAGGCACCCCCGACTTCCATGAAAACACAATTATCGCATCTTATTGATTTCCTATGCATAAAGTGTGTGTGTGTGTGTGTGTGTGTGTTTTATTATGCTCCATGCTTTTATTTTAAAGACTTTTTTAGGCTTTATTTATGTTTTTTGAAAGTATTGTTGTTCCTCTTTTGCACCTATGTACGAAGGATTTGATTTAGCGAAAAGTTCATTTTAGACAAAATATACATTTTGAATGATACTTTGGAAAAACATAATTTTCAAATCCTTCGCCCGAATAGTAATCGAGGGCCATTGATACTTCATTTTATCTTTATGTTTCTTAGATGATCTACCCAAATCGCTTTATTCTGCATGAAAGCTCTTTGTGATTTTATTGGAAAATTGTTTTGGGTGATAATGTATGCAATAAAGCGCCAAAAAAGAGGTCGGATCATCATCGGGCATGAAAGCCATTTTGATGAATCCGAACTCCCACAAACATGATTTTCACTATCACGGGATCTTAAATCCGAAATCTTGGGAAGAACCCCTTGAACTCGTTTTAAGATCCAATATTACATGTACAGTGATTTACAGTATTTAAACATTACATTTAAACAAAAAGTCCATTATGGGAATCTAGTTAAGATCCATTCACTAGATCTCAATCCCAGGATTCCTAGGCTCACATTATTATGCTAAAATTGATATACAACATATCCTAAACTCAATAACAGATGATTTTATCGGTTGAAATTTCTATTACGAGCCATTAGGACCTCCTCACCTCTAGATACAGATCTAGGGCTCTACAGAGTGATCGGGATTGATCAAAAGCAGTAAAACATCTAGATCTACCATATATCTAAGCCAATCTAGCATATAGGTTAGAGCATCATGCTTCATAATCGTTCAAAGTGCTAGATCTGGGTAGATCTAGTCAAATAACTAATTTACAACTAGATATGCACAAAATAACCGGTAGAACCTCAATATCTACCAACTACTATGCAATATATATATATATAAAACAACAAGTTTACCCAGTAAAAATTTCTATATCTACATAGATATAGTATTTATAACAACATTTTCAAATAAAGTGGCCAAGGTGAGTGTTTTTCACCTTGGGGGACACGTGAACAAGCTTCTTTTTGCTCGGGATTAACTTATATCACTCTGAACACTCAATATGTATGATATATAAGATCAAACAATGAAAAGATGGTAAAAAGATACAAGACCCGAGCTCTCTCTCTCTCTCTCTTCCTTCTCTCTCTAACTTCCTATTCTTGCATATTTTGAAATAATAAACTGATGCTGCTGACTTAAGGCATCCGAGCCAGCCGCAGGTGTACCTACGATTGGAGCATGTACATTTGAGGTTTGGCCCCATGGGTCCCGCTATGTCGAAGTTCTTGCCTTCAGTCTCAATTCGATGAAAGTAGAGCTTCGTACCCAAAAATATCAGAAAGTCTATATGGAAGGCTGCGAAATAAGGTCGAGTCTTACTGAATCGGAGTCTGAGAAGATGATACAATAAGCTGAAAGGTATCTTCTGGTTCCTGAGGGTCTCCAATCGGCTCGTCTTTGATAGCTCGCAGTTCATTGGTTGTTGCGGTGACGTCTTATGGTCACATCCTCAGCTTTGTGTTCCTCATTCGGTTCGCGTCGTGTCTAGGCATCGTTGCACCTTGATCTCTCCACGGGGTTGTCGCCGAGGTGAAATGATGTTTTTACCCTACCTCAGGGTTGTTATGACACCCCCAAATCCGGGTACTTCATTCCCATAGGATTTGGTGCTCACTATCCAAAACAATTACATCTAACTACCCAGAATCAAGGATAAAGACAAAACTTAAATAACTTAAACAATAATTCTCCCCATTAAAAGGTTACATCATCTTAACACAAATCTCAAGTAATCTAACCATAAATTATTACATAAGTCTGCAGAATACATCATATAATTTAATAAGTCTCATAACATATATTTTATTAAATAAAATCAAACATGTCTTCATCATTTGGACATCTTGCCTTTGCCCTTACTAGTAGACACTCGTCAACTTTCTCAATTTTAACTGCAGTGTTATATGCAAGAGTGAGGAAACAATTGCTCACTAATATAAAGATGACAATAGAAACAACATATGAGTAAGCAATGAATACTAAATAATAAAGAACTCATTCTTTGGATCAAGATTAGAAAACAAGTTCAAGATTTATATCTGAGGGTATTAAGACCATGAACTATGTCTCAGGTTACTAAGTATTTCTATTTCAACCTTTAACAATTGTTAGACTATACGAACCTTTTCTTTCGTACTTAGGGGGATCAGCCCTTCGTACCATGTATTGTGCACAAACATCTAAACATTAATGCGTACATAATCCTCTATATTAGGGTTGTTCATCTCAATTTAAAGTTAGGATTTCCTCACTAAAGAAAGTTTAGTTTGGATAAGCTTAACAATGGTTCTAGAATTTTAGAATACTCATCTACTATAGACTAGTCAAATAAAGGTTCACTAGCCACTTGAAGTTTGATACAATAACTAGGTATTGAGTAACAATACTTAAGACAAGAATGAAATCACAACAGTATATAGTTGAATAAAACATTGTATATTCAATAGACCATCTTCAAAAAGGAATTAAAAAGTCTCACTCGAAACAATAAACTCAAGCTTTGAATTAACCAGAAACAATGATTAGAAACTCGCTCAATATGAATAAACAACTTGAGCCATGAAACAAGATACTTGCATAACAATAATAAACAAGATATGGTAAAGATCTTGCTACATAAAGAAATAAGGTTTAGGAACTTGCCTTGTGCATAAGCTACACAACTATAACACACGTTTGCCAAATATCCTACATATACCATTAGAATCGCAATATCGATTAGTTAAACTAACATTAACCCTATAGGTTTAATTGTCATTGAAGTTCATCTCGTTATTCCATATCATATTCCAATCACTGACACCATTTACAGGTCTAAAACCATAAATCTGGTAAGTCATCATCACGTTTAAATAACTTCTCAAGACTCAATCAAATAATAAGTTAAAGTTTTCTAAGTCATTATCTTTCCAACCTAAAATCATCAAATACATGTTTACAATTTGTTTTAGAATCTCATTATATGTTTAACACATTATCATACACTTTAGACTAGGTTAGGCCAACATGTCATGAACTGAAAATAAAAACTCACTTTGGACCGTAGAAAATAAAACTCTCTTGGGACCGGTAAATATGGCCACATTGGTTTGGTAAAGCTTAAACCAAATACGCCCGTGTTGAACCCCTTTCACAATTGACTGGATCCGAGTCAAATCGGGTCGGGTCAAATCGGGCCAGGAATGAAATTTTCCTAAAATCAAATAATAATTACAATAATAAATAATTAAAATGGTATTGAGAAATTATCTTAATTAAAAATTAATTATGATTGAATAATTAAAATACTAAAGACTATTTTAATTATGAGTTAGTAAGTTAACATTTCTCTAATTGGGAATTAATATTAATGATCTTATTAAGGATCTCTTAAATCTGTGATTAAACAATTAAAGTAAATTTAATTGTGAAATAGTAAATTATAATTATTCGAATATTAAGGATTTCATTAAGGAATTTCTAAACTATAATTAAGCAATTAAAACTAAAAGTGGTTTTTATTGTGAAGCTAATAAACAATTAAGATAACACTTATTTTAATTGTGATGACATTAATTAACATGTTAATTTTGGACAATTAAGGTTAATAATTACTTTAATTATGAAATGATAATAACGAACAATTAAATACCATAGAAGATTATTTAATTGTGGTAAATAAGAAAAAATAATCGAGTGATATAAAGAGATATCTCTAATTATAAATCAAAGTAGTGGTTTAATTATTGTGAATCAAATAAAGTATGAATGGTGATTAAGAAAATTACTTAAAAAGTAATTAAGTGATAATAAATAAAGTAAGAATACTTTATGAATACAAAGGTGTGAACCCTTAATTGAACAAATTAAGATGATAAAATATTATCTTATAAAATAAATGAAAATATTAATAAGATAAATTATTTTGTAAAGTCTTAATTCTCTAAGGCTAGTGTTTAGACCGATTAAGATTTATATTTATGAGTAATAGAGATTAACTGTTATGATAAAATAGGTTATTCAAAGAATAAGAAGTCAAGGTCGGATATAATCAACGACTCAGGCAAGTACCTAAACTTGTACTCTTATTGATCGTACGAGTAAATGATTGTTAAAATGATTCTTGTGTTACACAAATTCATGAAAGTTATTATTCATATTCTAGAGTTTGATTAAAATCACAATATGTTCCTTGAATACTATTACAAGCATTGAACTCATGAGTTATTCTTAAATGTATTGAGAAAAATGTTTACGCCATTTGATTCGGCTAGATTAACATTCATGTGATTGAAAACCATACAAACCAATTACCTTGGTGCGAACATGGGAGCTGTCGTTGACACTCCTAAATTAACCTCACTTTTACTTCACAATTTATAATAATTAGCACAGTAGCAAGTAAGGATCGATCCCACAGAGAGTAAAGTTGTTTTAGAATTATTCTACTATTTCACCAGAAAATAAAGATGGGGTTTTTGAAAATTATTTTTAAACTAAGAGAATAAGAATTAATGATGAAATTAACCAAATATGTAAAAACTTCAGTTCTGCAGTTCAGTTTCACCAAGTACAACAATCAATTAATCAAGTTATTATTATTTTCCCTTCAATGAAACTATTAGCTCTAGATAACAATAAGCTCTGTTATCTGAAATTCTCCTTAGATTATCACTGTATGAAACAAGCTCTCCACCAGATTCTAACCAGCATACAACCTAGAATAAGCCCTCTAGATTTAATATGATAGAAGCATTAAGAAATAGAGAATTAGGCTAATCCAAGCAACAAACACATAAGCTCGACTTGTTTAACTTGTTTTCTGCTAATCTTAGCAATACACAAAAGCTTGTCCACAATTATTATTACTAAGTTGCTACTTATGATGAAGACAGATATCAATTACACGTAATATCAATCTTAATCTAGCATATGATAATGATCAAACTAATTCAATTGGCCATATTAAATTAATTAAATCAATTAGCATGCAATCAATGAAAACATATTATTAGAAGAAATTTCATACAAGAAGGAATAAATAATAATACTCAATTAATCAATTACTTGTAACAAGGTTTCACCTCCCTTTAGAACTCAATGAATAGAACTAGCCTGACATGTTCTTGAGTCTGTACTCCAATAGATGATAGTTGATAATTGAATGAATAAAACTCTGACTCTCATCTTCTATTTATAGTGCTAGACAAAGTCCTAAATCCTATAGGAAATAGGAATCCAAATTCTAAAAGGAATTACAAATTACCCTAATTTCCATAAAGAAATAGAATTCAATTTGGAAATAAATCTTAGTCTAAAAGAAATCCTAATTTTAATACAATTGCCGTGTACAAACCTTTCCATGCCGCGTTCAGAAATTATTGCACCGCGTAGATGCACCAAATTTTCGTGACTTGATTTGCAAGATTGCTTGAATCCGTGTACTGTTAGGATGAAGTTGAAATAAATCCATGCATAATAATATTCCATGCTAGCCACGAGACTTGAGTTTCCCGACTATATATATATATATATATATATATATATATATATATATATATATATATATATGTTGCCCGTATTGATTTTATGTGGAAATGACTAAATAACATATATAAGGCCACATGATAATAGTTTAAGTCCTTTTTCATGCAATCTAATTATTTAGTCCATGTAAATAAACTAAATATATATATGGATTGGGTTGCTGAATTCCATGGCCCACTTGAATCCTTTTTATACGCAGATGTCTTAACTGATCTTCGCCCATCGAATGAAGCTTCCTTGATCCAATAATGTTCAATTTTTCTCCAAATTATTTCCAAAATCACAGAGCCCATCAATTGTACCTAAAATAAAAATATAAGAACAATGAGTATATTTAAGCACAAAATAAATATATAAGATTAAGTATTAAGGAATAAAAATATAACATATTTCATACTCATCAGGACTTATATTCTGTTGAGATGAACAACCCTCATAGAAAGGGAAAATATATTATATTGGGAAACCAACACACGCGTGAACAATATGTTTGAGTGTTATGCAGAACATAGGGTACTTTAGGCTGATCACCTATTATACTTGTTTATTTTGGGGTATTAGTGAAATACTGTTAATTATATTATAAGTTCTTGGTCCATAGTGACTACTCAGTGTTAAATACACTTTAACTTGAAAGTGTTGAAACCTTTGAATTCCTTTAATAATCTTTCGGCCCATAACGACTCTTTATTCGATTCAAAGGACAGATTTGGAACAATTGATATGAACTTTGTTTATAATATTCCTATTTAAATTCCCGACATATCTTTCATCGATTTACCTTTAAGATTGTGACAACCTGAATTTTTAAAAATTATTTAAATAAGAATTTAATAAATAAAAATCTTATTATAAGATGTTTTAAGTTTGAGTATGTGTATATATGTGTTATATATTGTGAAATATGTGATTTGGTGTGAAGAGAATTATATATTCATGTATTGGGAAAAGAGGTTTACTAGTTAATTAAACTATTGAAGAAACTAAATGTAATTGTTATGAAAAGAAAATTAACTGAATAATATTAGTTAATTTAATTAAGTTGAAATTTTATTTTGAGATAATATAATTTGATTGTTATGCCTTAGGGCAATGGAAATTATTATGAATTAAGTTTTATAAATAATGTGAGTGGTTCACTTAATTAAAATAGTGAATTAATGTGAACATATTTGTTTTAATAAAATGAGAGATTAATATATATTGTATATATATGTAATATGTTAATGTAGTAAGATTGTGAGTTTTGTAAATAGTTAGAAATATTTATGGAATTGAATAAATATTTTATTTGGAATGTTTATGGAATTGAATAAATGTTCAATAAAAATTAGATTGGAATGAATATATTTTAATTTAATTAAATAATTAAATTAGAGGGTGAAAGACTTTTTAAATAAAATTGGAATTATATTGATTAAGTAATTAAATTAAATAAAGTGTGATGATTGTGTACTATATAATAAGGAAGTTATAAAAATAAATAGGAATGAATTTTATTTGAGTAAGAAAAACAAGGCATTGTGGCTGTTAGTTTTATAACTGCTAAGTTTATTACGTGGGTGTAACTCTTAATTGCAATAAGGGTGATTTTTACGTTATTTGAAAAGGCAGAGAGAAGGAGAGAAATAGAGAGTGATCAGAGAAAATTGAGAAGGAGAAGAAATTCTCTGAGAAATTGAGAAGGTTTCTGAGAATCAAGAAGGAGGAAGAAGATTAATGAAGAGAAATAAGATAATCTTCATCATCTAATCAATGTATCAATCTAGTTCTAAAGCTTTAAAATATAGTTTTCAAGTTCTTCACATAAAAAGCTATTTTGGGTTGGTTGTGTTGGGTCTCCAACTTTTAGTTTTATTTTGATGATAACAATAATTAGTAAATAAATTAATTAAAAGGGTAGAATCCTCTCCATAGGATTTTTATTATAATTGTTTTAATTATCTTATTTACTTTGACAAAAAATATTTTCTAAATCTTATTTAATTGATTTTCTTGATCTTGATAGTTTAAAGTGTTAAATCAATTGGGTTATGCATTATGGGACAAAAATCATATGTTGATCATCAAATGCTTGTTTGACCGAATTTGGAAAGAAGATGAAAATTTTGACCGAATTCTTTTCTTGACATGTGCAATGTTTCCTTTTCTTAGGCTTTTCAGAGTTACCCATTAGCGAACATTCCACGAACGACTCACAAACCAGATGATCTTAGGGCGCTAGGTGTAGAGTCACCCCTAAGGCTTACTTATTCAAGTAACAAAGCCCACAAAAGTCGACTAGTCAAGTTGCTTTTATCCATCACACTTTTCAGCGTGAATACCGATGCTTCCCGAGGCTTAGATACCCAGTTATTTTTCACAATGAACATTGAAGCATATTTTCAATTTTCAATTTTCACTTTTTTTCCTTCTTTTTTATTCTTTTTTTTCACATGGTTCTGCAACAACATAAGCAAGTTAAATAGTTCTAAGTAGTGAAATCAGTGCACATAGACAACTCCACAAATAACTTAGTCAAATAAACATGTTTCTCATATTCAAGTACTCATGTATCAAAAATTCAATTCAAATCAATTACTATGGATCATGGCTTAGTTGTCATCATTCATTAACAAATTAAGCATCAAACAGATTCTGAATTTTAGCATCGATTTTCAATCTTTGACTTTAATCTTTTTAACACACAGCCAAATAGAATCATGAAATCAAAATTTTTAGAATATTTTATTTTTTTTCAATTTTTTCAACTTCCCATCAAAATTGGATTATTATTCCTACATAAAATAAAACCTAAATCTCCCCCCCCCCCCATACTCAAACCTTACATTGTCCCCAATGTAAGAAAATCATGCAAAGAAGAAAATACTACTAGCTAACATGTAATAATAAAAATAAAAAATAAATAAAAGGTAAACGGATAGAAAAATCAAATCTGAGATCTTGAGTGGCCTCCCAAGTAGTTGCCCGTGTTTAACGTATTTGGCTCGACGTCATGCCTCTCTTCTCAACTTTCATAGATCGGATCGTCTAGCTCCACCATCTCAATATTTTCCACCTGATGCCCCTCATAGAAAGGCTTTAATCTATGTCCATTCACCTTAAGGATCTTGTTTGTACTAGGACTTTGAATCTCAACTGCACCACGAGGAAACACATTAGCGATAACAAAAGGACCAACCTATCTAGATCTCAATTTACCTGGAAATAACTTAAGCCGAGAATGATATAACAAAACTTTTTGTCCCACAATAAAGGTTTTCCGCACAATCTGCTTATCATGAAAAGCTTTGGTCTTTTCCTTGTAAATCTTTGAACTTTCATAGGCTTCATTCCTCAATTCTTCCGACTCTTGTAACTGCAATTTCCTATGTACTCCAGTTGCCTCTAAACTCATGTTACACTGCTTGATTGCCCAAAAAGCCCTATGCTCCAACTCAACAGGTAAGTGGCATGGTTTTCCAAACACAATACTGTATGGTGACATCCCAATAGGTGTTTTGTACGCAGTTCGATAGGCCCAAAGTGCATCATCTAATCTTAGACTCCAATCCTTTCTGCTCGGGTTGACTACCTTCTCCAAAATAGATTTGATCTCTCGGTTAGATACCTCAGCTTGACCATTACTCTGCAGATGGTAGGATGTAGAAACCTTGTGTAGAACATTGTATTTCTTGAACAAATTCGCTAACACCCTATTGCAAAAGTGGGTTCCGCGATCACTAATGATGGCGCGTGGTGTTCCAAACCTGACAAATATGTTAGTCCTAACAAAATCTGCAACAACTTTAGAATCGTCAGTCCTAGTATCTTTAGCTTCCACCCTTTTTGAGACATAATCAACAGCCAAAAGAATATATAAATTCCCAAAGGATGAAGGGAAAGGTGCCATAAAATCTATACCCCAAACATCAAAAATCTCAACTGTGACACCCTCAAAATTAGGTATACATCACCCATTCTGAGTCGCCAGATACATGGTACAAAATTCAAATACAACTTCATTTATATAACTGTTAAACTGTCGTATAGAATACGACCACAATTAACTGTGAGTTTTAATACAAATGTATATAACTCTCATGGTGCCTCGACCACAACCTTATAATGGTACTTTACATAAAAGTATAGTCAAAAACTGTTTTAGAAATTAAAATGTTTGGGAAGTGCTTAAGGAAACCTTCGTACATGGGAGGACATGCGTCTAGGTTATAATAGATATCATATGTCCACAGAATTATTCTTGGTTGACCCAATAGACCCAAAAGAAAAACAAGAAGATGTTAGAGTTTATGCCCTAGAGGCCAATTATTTGATATAATTGCTTAACGTTTTGATATTATATTTGATTGAATAAATAAATGATTTTATTATGGTTTTATTTATTGCGTAATATAATTGTTAACATAATAAAATTCCTTAGAATAGTGATACAAATTATATAGTTTCAAGTATGTGACTTGAACATGAGATTATAATTACAATTAGTATCATTGTTCTTAAATGTCCCTAGTCGAGTATCATTATTGATGGGACAACAATGATGCATTGAGACTTTTATGTGGATTGACTGATGACCAAATCTCATTGGTCATAAATATATGAGATATTAAGTCAATGCATAGGTACATGTTAGAGAACGATGTCTTTGGACGAGACTCCACCATCGTAATTCTATATGGAGCATTATGCGAAGTGTCATTTAGCAATTCTCATAGTAATGATGATGTAATGGTCCTCCACCACGAAATTGCTATATTACTACGAGAATTTATGTACTTTGATATCATCAAATGTCACCTTTAATAGGATGGACTATAAAGGTGATTATTGGGTTCATCATGAATCGTGTGAGAAATATGAGTGATCTAGATGGAATTTAACCATCCTATATATTATGGGTGATATCCATAGGCCTCTTGATTGAGTAGGACTATGAAATGCATGGCCATGCTCAAATAGTGATTTGTTTCATATAGTCTACTCATTGATCAAGAAAACTCGTAATAAATTATGAAGAGTATGACACATTCCATGACTCGAGTTTAATCTAGGATATTAAGGTTAAAAGGATTAAATTACATTGAAACATTGGTCACTTAAAAGGTTGTATCGAATCATCGATCTTATTATTACTTGGGTGGCGAATGCATTACTAGATGCCGCTTCAACATTTATAATTTTATAATATGATTTTAAAATTATTGCCAACGTAATAATAACCTATGGGGTCACACACAAAGAACGTTATTAAAAAGAGAATTAATTTAAATTGTAAGGATTTAAATATATCAATATGATTGATAGTATTTAAATCATGAATTTAAATTAAAAGGATGCTTTATATATGTATATATATTAATTAAGTAAGACTTAATTAAGATATAATATATATATATATAAATTTGGATTTTATTTTAATTAGATTAGGGTTTTGATTAATTCCGATTTATTGCTATATATATGATATATCAGCGTCTTTGGAAAGTTAATCAAAACAAAAACCCTAGCCGCTCTTAGAGAGAGACTAAAGAAAACAGTTCGAAAAATCCTCATCCTTGGTGGCTAGTACCGCGATTCCTTCATCTGCAGATCGTAGGACAATTCGTGTGGAGCGTTTGTGTGGATACCATAGAGACGCAGTCCGTTTGAATTGCGTTGGAGATTCGACCGCATCGATTCTAGCTTTAACAATCAGTATAATTTCTAACCTCTGAATTAATTGTTTTTCGCATGGATCCTGTTTTAGGGTTTCGGAAATTGCTTTAAAATTTTAATTTCCACTGTGCGTTTTCTGTGCCGAAACCCAACAGAAGATTACTATCATCTTCTTTCCAATGGTGAGTCTTCTCTTTACATATAACTATCTCCACTGTCTCCAAGTGAATATTATATTTTAAATAAACTCTAAGATCATATAGGTAGTGCCCGTAGATATACTCAGCAAGGGGATGCGTACAACCCTGTCTTATGATAACACGAGGTTGTATGTCATTAGACATCTTGTATGATAGTGGCAAAACACCCTTCCAAAGTTGGGTTCACCTCACCCTATTCAGTTCACCAAAATTAAATATCAATTGACGTATACAATACAACACACTTATCTAAAGTTATCAATAAAAATATTTCCATACTATTTAGGGAGAACCTCAACAGCTATAGACCACCGTTCTAATCCTCTTAATACCCCGCTCGACCCAGCTACACTTTTATTACCTAAAAGGAATTGTGAAGCAAAAGGGTGAGCACAACTAGCCCAGTAAAGAATATCATGACTAAAGATAATTAAATTATCGATAGCTTTCATCAATAATAAATCAGAGATGTAGAACATATGGTAGATAATAAAACTTTTCAACCATAGTTGCAGCGGAACGAACAATCCATTAGAAGAGTCAAATAGACCATAAGGTCTATTATCTTCTCTATGTTAAAAGTCCACCAATAATGTTTTATCCATGTAACATCAATCAACAATTCCCATCCACGATCATGTGAATAACTCATAATCACAATTGTGATTCTAAATTCCTCTTCGCACCCAGGACGAAGATAATTTTCATCACCTGTCTTCACCTGAAACATCAAAAATCATGGTTATACCAAATCACAATTCCTGCTCGTAATCATTAAATCATCTTTGCACTACGGCCAAAGATATTCATTATTATCACATCCATGAATTAATATTTCATTGTTGAGACTCAGCTTAATAATTAATCCACATCATCGAATCATCCCTACACTACAGGCCAAGGATATTCTTTAGTATCACGACCACGAATTATCCATGCACTACGAGCCAAAGATAATCGTGTTTTCATCAATGGTCCTGATCATGCCATAAAACAATTCATCTTTGCACCCTTGGCCGAAGAGAATCCATAGTCATAATCATACCAAAAACTGTCCATCAATGCACTACAGGCCAATGAGGACTTTTATCACATCATTCGTCACATTACGGTCATGATTATACCGAATAATTCCTGGTCGTAATCATACCAAGTTCATCCATGCACGTAAGCCACAGATAACTTTCATCACAATATAAGCATGAGAATGATGACAATGATATAAGCATTAATCAAACGAAAAAAATGATAAATATTAAAGACTTTAATTTATCCAAATATTATCAATCACTTAATAAAACTCATAATCTAATATTGTTAATATTATAACAATATTTTATTCACTTCTTAAACTAATAAACAATTTAATTTAATTGTTTACACTATTCCAAATAATGCATTTAATCATTCAAAATGCCATACTCATAAGATTTCATCACCAATAATCAAATTACTCATCAAAAATCTGAATATACTTTATATAGGATTTTCAAGCCATAAAATCCTATTTATCAATTTTTTAACTTCACATAACATATTTAATTCATATGTTCAGAATTAAACCATTTTCATGAAAATACCAAATCAGTCCCAAAATTATTCTTTTTTTCGATTAAGCAGAATATAGTCCCATATTGAACATATATTTTTCTCGGAATTTTTAAAATTCATTTACTATTTTTCAATAATTAATTTCTAATTAATTCCTTAAGAAATTAGCTACCTCAAGGTTAACTCCAGAAATTTCTAAATCTTGGCAGGATCTTACACATGTTAACGTGAGTTTCCAGTTTAAATTTGATGGTCATCGGAGTTATAGAACTCCGGTTATAGCTTTTTTCGTCGGAAAAACCTAAATATTGAAATAGTCGTAACTTGCTCATTTTAAGTCGGAATGAGCTCATTTTTGGACAGGAGGTACTTTATACCATATATTTCCATGTCCCAAAAGGCCGGAATTTTTCTCATAATTTATGTGGCCGAAAATGCCCTTTTAAAAATCTGGGCAGTAGATTTTTTGAAATTGGCAATTTTTGACTCCTTCGCTAAAATCAGTCCACACAAAAATCTACAATACCTTTTCCAGTGATTCCACTTGGATAAGTTAGGAAACTCATAGATCTAACTCTAGAACTTAACCACACTCAAAAATTCGAAATATAATAAGAGATATGGTCAATTGAATTTCATGTTCTATTTTCACCAAAATCTGATTTTCAACCATTTGTGATTTCTAAGAAACTTTCATGTTTTCACACAATAACCAACATAACTCATCATAACACTTACTAATACTACATATACCCATGATTTTCATCAGTCCAATGCTTTTATTATGACTTTTATCATAATCCACGTAAACAGATCATTTCCATAATTTAATAAGGAATGAATACGAAGGATCGTTCACCATGCATGTGGTAATCCACATAGACAGGTTATTCCAAAAGAATAATAAAGAATGGAATAACAGAAGGATTCACCATACGTGGAATAGACTGCACAAATAGGTTATTCCCAACAGAATAATAAATAATGGAACCAGTCCCAGATAAACGCATTGCATGTGATATTCCAGCGAATGAATAATAAATAATGGAACTGTGTCCCGCGTAACGCACAGATAGGATATTAAACGTAATAATAAATAATGGAACTGTGTCCCACAGAACGCGATGATAGGATATTCGGACGTAATAATAAAGAATGTAATATTAGAAGAATTTCACCATGTATAAGAAGATTGTGATAAAAAGTTATTCCAACATAATAATAAAGAATAGAATAATGTAAGAATTTCACCATATACGCAAAGATTTGATAGATAAAAGTTATTCCAACATAATAATAAAGAATGGAATAATGTAAGTTCTCTTCATGAATCTGAAAGAAATAATACCCCTTATTACTTAGTACAACAAATAATATCCCTACCTTGGAAGAAACCGGATATGGAGTAGTGAAGTAGCGATAATACTTTTCTTCTTTTCTCTATAGTTTTCTCTCTGTAGTTTCAAATTGAATTCGTAAGAAATAATGAAGGAATGAGCTTCTATTTATAGAAGAACTGAAAGTGGCTCTTGGTCTTAATGAAGGGTCAAAATGACGCTTGGTAATATTGAAGAGACAACTACTATTTGCGAAGGGGCAATTAACACTTGAAACACCGAAGGGGCAAATAACTCTTGAAATACCGAAGGGTCAAATAACTCTTGGAAAACTGAAGGGACAAGTTACTATTAAAACTTTAAATCAACGATCCATATTGATTTACTATTATAATTTTAACCAACGATCTGAAAAATTAGCACATCTCCTCATGAAATAATATTGTACTAAAAATGATTTGGACCGAAAAGAAATATATTTTTCGGGTGAATAGTACCCCGTGAATAGTAGCTCGTGAATAGTAACTCATAAATAGTAACTCGTGAATAGTAACTCGTGAAAACTCATGAATAGTAACTCGTGAATAGTACTCTGACACAAAAGTGCCCCGAATACCCGTTTGAACAATATAACCTCCAGACATCAATTATTATTAAAATAAATGTCGATTACCACTAACACAAATAATTCTAACACAATGGAACTATAAAATTCATCTTTAATCAACACGAACTTATTCATAATTAATATTATAATTCACAATATTTAACAACCAAGTCGATTCCCTGAAAGCAGGGGGCTTTCCGATAAGGATTTCTTCTTTATCAAGTATATATAATTAGGTGATCAAACCTCTCCTCGATGTAACTTAGACATCATCAATATTGCAAATAATAATATGAATAACTTTTTATCTCAATTATTGATTTAATAATATATCATATTATGCAGATGATAATCGTAATAAATAAATCAATAATAATAGAGATATGATGCATTAATTATTGTAGTAATAATTGAGTATAAATGAATGACTTCTCACGTAAGCATCAATAATCAATACCGTGTGCTACTATGCAACCACGCCAGACATCAGACGTTTACTACCGGGTAGTTCAACAGCTTTTAACAGTAACACCTCTGCCGTTATTTTTATAGAAATATAATTTTATCGTTTTCTAACTACGACAATACTTCCGTTGCGGGGTTCACCAATGATTGTGCCATCGTACGGATATTCCTCGACAAAAAGAATATTCCTCGACCAATCAAATATTTTATAACAACTTGCATACTTTTCAAAATTTATAAATATTACCCACAACTATAACATTATATCAAATCCACACCATAATAATAAAAAAAATATTTTGAAAAAATTAAATCTTTATTCATAAAAGGTCTCACAATCTCCCCATTTTATGAAATTTCGCCCTCGAAATTTACGTACGTACCTGATATTTGAAGGGATGAGAATACCTTGCTTTCTTTTCAGATTGTACCTTCCTTGTAATTTCCTCGCTATCATGATTTTCCCATTTCTCATCTCCTCGTGATTTTGAGATATTATTCTAGAATATAGCTTCAAAACAAAGGTTAATTGACATATCACAATTTGTCAACTTATCAAGTAAACAATTTCACTTAGGTAAGTCACACACTAGCGAAGTATATAACTCGCTCTCCCTCCTAGTTCTAGACTCTTATCTCCACGGCAAATGACCATATCCCTAAGCTCGATACCAAATGTGATGCCCCAAAATTAGGTATACATCACCCATTACGAGTCGCCAGATACATGGTACAAAATTCAAATACAACTTCATTTATATTAATCTGTTGACCGTCAGATGAATACGACCACGATTAATCTATGAATTTTAATACAAATGTATGTAACTCTCGTGGTGCCTCGACCACAACCTTACAATGGTACTTTACATAAAAGTATAGTCAAAACTGCTTTTAAAAATAAAATCTTTGGGAAGTGCTCAAGGAAACCTTCGTATACGGGAGGCCATGCGTGCCCAGGTTATAATAGATATCATATGTCCACGTAATTATCCTTGGTCAATCTAATAGACCAAAAAAAAAATGAGAAGATTACTATCATCTTCTTTCCAATTGTGAGTCTTCTCTCGACATATAACTATCTCCACCGCTCCAAGTGAATATTATATTTCAAATAAACTCCAAGATCATATAGGTAGTGCCCAGTAGATATACTCATGAAGTGGATGCGCACACCCCACATCTAATGATAACACGAGGTTGTATGTCATTAGACATCTTCAACGATAGTGGCAAAATACACTTCCAAAGTTGGGTTCACCTCACCCTATTCATTCACCAAAATTAAATATCAATCGACGATACAATACGACACACTTATCTAAAGTTCTCAATAAAATTATTTTCATACTATTTAGGAGAACCTCGGCGACTATGTATCACCGTTCTAATCCTCTTAATACCCCGCTCGACCCGCCTACACTTTTATTACCTCGAAAGGAATTGTGAACAAAAAAGGGTGAGCAACAACTAGCCCAAGAAAGAATATCATGACTAAAGATAATTAAATTATCAATAGCTTTCATCAATAATAAATCGGAGATTTAGAAATATACGGTAGATGATTAAACTTTTCAACCATAGTTGCAGAATGAACGAAAGCAATCCATTAGAAGAGTCAAATAGACCATAAGGTTTATTATCTTCTCTATGTTAAAAGTCCACAAATAATGTTTTATCCCTGTAACATCAATCAACAATTCCCGTCCACGATCATGTGAATAACTCATAATCACAATTTTGATTCTAAATTCCTCTTCAGACTCGTGATTTAAGATAATTTTCATCACCGTCTTCACCAAACATCAAAAATCATGGTTATACCAAATCACAATTCATGCTCGGAATTCATTAAATCATCTTTGCACTCCGCCCAAAGATATCCATATTATCAACTTCCTTAATTAATATTTCATTGCTGAGACTCAGCTCAATAATTAATCCACATCATCGAATCATCCCTCGCACTATGTGCCAAGGATATTCTTTAGTATCACGCACCACTTAATTATCCATGCACCTACGGGCCAAAGATAATCGTGTTTTCATCAACGGTCCTGATCATGCCATAAAACAATTCATCTTTGCACTCTTGGCCAAAGAGAATCCATAGCCATAATCATACCAAAAACTGTCCATCAACGCACTACAGGCCAATGAGGACTTTTATCACATCATTTGTCACATTACGGTCATGATTATACCAAATAATTCCTGGTCGTAATCATACCAAGTCCATCCATGCACGTAAGCCACAGATGACTTTCATCACAATATAAGCATGAGAATGATGACAATGATATAAGCATTAATCAAACGAAAACAAAGATAAATATTAAAGACTTTAATTTATCCAAATATTATCAATCACTTAATAAACTCATAATCTAATATTGTTAATATTATAACAATATTTTAATCACTTCTTAAACTTATAAACAATTTAATTTAATTGTTTACACTTTTTCAAGTAATGCATTTAATCATTCAAAATGCCATACTCATAAGATTTCATCACCAATAATCAAATTACTCATCAAAAATCAGATATACTTTATATAGGATTTTCAAGCCATAAAACCTATTTATCAATTTTTCAACTTCACATAACATATTTAATTCATATAATACAGTAATTAAACTATTTTCATGAAAATCCCAAATCAGTCCCAAAAATTATTCTTTTTCGGGATTAAGTAATATAGTCCCATATTGAACATATATTTTTCTCGGAATTTTTAAAATTCATTTACTATTTTTCAATAATTAATTTCTAATTAATTCCTTAAGAAATTAGCTACGTCAAGGTTAACTTCAGAAATTTCCAAATCTTGGCAGGATCTTACACATGTTAACGTGAGTTTCCAGTTTAAATTTAAGGGTCATCAGAGTTATAGAACTCCGGTTATAGCGTTTTCATTCGGGAAAAACCTAAATATTGAAATAGTCATAACTTGTTCATTTTAAGTCGGAATGAGTTCATTTTTGGACAGGATGTATTTTATACCATATATTTCCATATCTCAAATGGCCGGAATTTTTCTGACAATTTATGTGGCCAAAAATGCCTTTTAAAAATCGAAGCAAAGAGCTTTTTTTGAAATCGCGATTTTGACTCCTTCGCTAAAATCAATTCCACTTAAAATCTTCAATACCTTTTTCGGTGATTCCACTTGGATAAGTTAGGAAACTCATAGATCTAACTCTAGAACTTGACCACACTCAAAAATTCGAAATATAATAGGAGATATGGTTAATTGAATTTCATGTTCCATTTTCACCAAAATCTGATTTTCAAACCTTTGTGATTTCTAAGAAACTTTCATTGTTTCACACAATAATCAACATAACTCATCATAACACTTACTAATACTACATATACTCATGATTTTCATCAGTCCAATGCTTTTATTATGACTTTCATTATAATCCACGTAAATAGATCATTTCCACAATTTAATAAGGAATGAATACGAAGGATCATTCACCACGCATGTGGTAATCCACATAGACAAAGTTATTCCAACAAAATAATAAAGAATGGAATAATGTAAGGATTCACCATGCATGCGATAGATCGCATGCATAAAGTTATTCCCAATGTAATAATAAATAATGGAACCAGTGCGGCGTGAACACACGTATGTGATATTAATGACGAATAATAAATAATGGAACCAGTCCCAGATAAACGCATGCATGTGATATTACTTACGTAATAATAAAGAATAGAATATTAGAAGAATTTCTCTATGTATGCAGTACTTTGCATATGTGGGTTATTCCAACATAATAATAAAGAATGGAATAACAAAAGAATTTCACCATGTATTCAGTACTTTGCATAGGCAGGTTATTCCAACATAATAATAAAGAATGGAATAACAGAAGTTCTCTTCATGAATATGAAAGAAATAATACCCCTTACGAGTACAACAAATAATATCCCCTACCTTAGAAGAAACCGGATATTGGAGTAGTGAAGTAGCGTAATACTTTTCTTCTTTCTCTATAGTCTTCTCTCTGTAGTTTCAAAGTCTTGAATTCGTAAGAAATAATGAAGGAATGAGCTTCTATTTATAGAAGAACTGAAAGTGGCTCTAGGTCTTAACCAAGGGTCAAAATGACTCTTGGTAATATTGAAGAGACAACTATTATTTGCGAAGGGCAATTAACCCTTGAAACATCGAAGGGGCAAATAACTCTTGAAACACCGAAGGGTCAAATAACTCTTGGAAAACTGAAGGGACAAATTACTATTAAAACTTTAAATCAACGATCCATATTGATTTACTATTATAATTTCAACCAACGGTCTGAAAAATTAGCACATCTCCTCATGGAATAATATTGTACCAAAAATGATTTGGACCGAAAAGAAATATATTTTTCGGGTGAATAGTACCCCGTGAATAGTAACTCATGAATAGTAACTCGTAAATAGTAACTCGTGAATAGTAACTCATGAATAGTAACTCGTGAATAGTAACTCATGAATAGAAACTCATGAATAGTACTCTGACACAAAAAGTGCCCCGAATACCCGTTTGAACAATATAACCTCCAGACATCAATTATTATTAAAACAAATGTCGATTACCACTAACACAAATAATTCTAACACAATTGAACTATAAAATTCATCTTTAATCAACACGAACTTATTCATCATTAATATTATAATTCACAATATTTAACAACCAGGTCATTCCCAGGAAAGAGGGGGCTTTCCGATAAGGATTTCTCCTTATTGGCACGCAATTAGGTGACCAAACCTCTCCTTGACAGAACTTCTTGACATTGTCAATATTGCAAATAATAATATGAATAACTTTGTCGTCTCAATTATTGATTTAATAATATATCATATTATGCAGATGATACTGTAACAATAATTGAATCAATAATACGAGATATGATGACGTAAAGAATTATCAGAAAGTAATAATTGAGTATAACCGAGTGACTTCTCATGTAAGCATCAATAATCAATACCAGGTGCTACTATGCAACCACACGACATCGCATTTCTTTTACTAATGGGTAGTTCAACAGTTTTAACGATAACACCTCCGCCGTTATTTTTATAGAAAGATAATTTTGTCATTTTCTAACTACGACAATACTTCCGTTGTGGGGTCCACCAATGATTGTGCCGTCGTACGGATATTCTCTGACAAAAAGAATATTCCTCGACCAATCGAATATTTTATAACAACTTGCATACTTTTCAAAGTTTATAAATATTACCCACAACTATAACATTATATCAAATCCACACCATAATATTAATAAAATATTTTGAGAAAATTAAATCTTTATTCATAAAATCTGGGGTCTCACATCAACAACTAATATAGGAGTTTGGGGCATTTGATTTCGTTAAGAAATATTTCCTGTCCTTTGGCAATTAACACATGTTTTACAAAACAGATAGGAATCTTTAAAAAGCGATGGCCAATAAAAACCACTTTCCAAAACTTTGTTAGCAGTTCTTTTTGGACCAAAATGTCCTCCACAAGCATAAGAATGACAAAAGGAAAGAATATATTGAAATTCAATGTGAGGCACACATCGTCTAACTATCTGGTCAGCACAAAATTTCCATAAGTTTGGATCATCCCAAACATAGTGTCTAGCATCACTTTTTAACGTTTCCTTTTGGGATTTGGAAAATTCTTTAGGAAAATATGCACTTATCAAATAATTCACCGTATCTGCATACCAGGGACTCTCAGTATGGATGGAAAGTAATTGCTCATCCGGTAAAGAAGCATGTAACGGTAGCTCCTCCTCGTCTCTCAGTAGCCTACTCAAGTGATCCGCTACCAAGTTGTCCGCACCTTTCTTATCCTTGATCTCTGAGTCGAATTCTTGTAGGAGAAGAATCCATCGAATAATCTTTGGTTTAGAATCCTTCTTGGTGAGCAAATACCTAAGAACAGCATGGTCAGAATAAACTATAATTTTAGTACCAAGCAAATATGATCGAAATTTATCTAAAGCAAAAACCACAGATAAAAGTTCTTTTTCAGTTGTGGAATAATTTATTTGAGCCTCATTCAAAGTTTTCGAAGCATAGTATATGGCATGAACAACTTTGTCAATCCTTTAATCCCAAAAAAATTTAATCGCATAGTAGTGTTCTTTACACACATGATCTCAAATGGCAACTTCTAATTTGGCGATTGAATGACTGGAGCAGAAGTTAATAATTCTTTAAAGTGTCAAAAGCCTCCTTGCATTCATCATCAAACTAAAAGTCCACATCTTTTTGCAGCAACTTACATAAGGGTAATGCAATCTTCAAGAAGTCCTTGATAAATCTTCGATAAAATCCTGCATGACCAAGAAAAGAGCAAATCTCCCGCACGCTGACGGGGTAAGGCAAAGCAGATATAACATCTATCTTAGCTTTATCAACTTCAAGATCTTTAGATGACACAACATGACCAAGTACTATTCCCTTTTCTACCATGAAATGACATTTTTCCCAATTTAAAATAAGATTAGTTTCCATGCATCTATCTAGAACACGATTTAAATTATCTAAGCATGCATCCAAAGAATCACCATGAATTATGAAATCATCCATAAAAACCTCGATGAATTCTTCTAAAAGGTCTAAAAAAATGCTTACCATGCATCGCTGAAAAGTACCTGGGGCATTACACAGTCCAAAAGACATCCGTCGATAAGCAAAAGTACCAAAGGGACATGTGAATGTGGTCTTCTCTTCGTCCTCGGGTGCAATCATAATCTGGTTATATCCTGAAAAACCATCTAGAAAATAATAATAAGTGTGCCCAGCTAATCTCTCCAACATTTGATCAATAAAAGGAAGAGGAAAGTTGTGAGACCCCAGATTTTATTAATAAAGATTTAAATTTTGTCGAAATAATTTTTTAATATTATGGTGTGAATTTGAGATAATATTATAGTTGTGGGTAGTATTTATAAATTTTACAAAGTATGCAAGTGGTTATATTATATTCGATTGCCTGGGGAATATTCGGTTTAGCAGGAATATTCAGATAACTACTCAATCATCAGTGGACCCCACAATGTAATTTATTGGATTGAGAAAACGACAAAAAAATATTTTATTAAAATAACGGCGGAAGTTTTACCGTGGTTCTTGTTGAACTACTCGGTAGTAAAAGTACGAAGAATGTCATGTGGTTGCATAGTAAACACACGGTATTGATTATTGATGCTTATGTGAGAAGTCACCGGTTTGATTCCATTATCATCGATTAATAATATGAATTATTATAGCGATAATGACGTTTTGTTTTATTCGTATTATTAACGTAATAAAATGAAACATCTTTTATATAAAATAGAATACTTTATTAAAGTTATTCTATAAATAGAATATATTATATTTTATTATGCATAGTGTTGCATAGTGTTTTCAGATATAGTGTTTTGCATAGTATTGCATAGTGTTTGCATAGTAAAATATTTTTATATAAATAGAATATATTATATTTTATTTAAAAGATTTTGCTTTAAATATGGACCGTCAGATTAAAAGTAAATCAATACTGGACCGTTCATGGATTAGTTATTATGCATTCCATTTTCCTATAAATAGAAGCTCATTCCTTCATTATTTTCTTACTTAATTCATTTCAAACTTCAGAGAGAGAAATTATAGAGAGAAGCTATAGAGAGAAAGTTATAGAAAGAAGAAGAGTATTCGCTACTTCACTACTTCTATATTAGGTTCTTTTACTAGTGAAAGGGGTATTATTTGTTGTACTGTAAGGGTGTTATTCTTTCTTCTTAAAGAGAACTTCAAGTTATTCCATTCATTATTATTCCATTGGAATAACTTTTAAAAAGTGGCATACCCTATACATAACTCAGATACGCAGATACCCTATACTTGGTGAAATCCTTATGTTATTCCATTGCTTATTATTCTCATTGGAATAACTCAGATACGTGATTTACCCTATACTTGGTGACATTCTTCTATTATTCATTGGAACATCCATGCATGTGTTTTACATGGACTGGTTAAAATCTTTATCATTCCGTTGGAATATCCTATCGTGTGTTTTACACGGATCCGGGTTCCATCTTTATTATTACATTGGAACATCCCGCTTGTGAATTTCACCGACTTCGTTCCGTTATTATTATTCTCGTTGGAATAAACTTTCATGCGCAAGTACCGCATGCATGGTGATTTCTTTTGTTATTCCATTTCTTTATTATACCCGGTTGTTGGTTAAAACTTTGACTTCTATACTCCATGAAATTAGTAGAATATCCTTGATATTTGCGTTTCATCCAAAGATCTTTTCATGGAAATATTCTTTTGATCATTCTTGAATTTTACTCTACTTAAACGATTGTCGTGTTGACAATTTGGACGTTAATAATTCATGGATTAAATAATTCTTGAACTTGTTTTATTGAATTACTATGTCATTGTCATCATCCTCATGTTATATTATGTTATCTTTGGCTTACGTGCATAGATGAACTTAGTATGATTATGACTGAGGATCATTCTAAGATAATCGTGACTTGATATAAATGATGTGACAAAAGTCCTCGATGGTCTGTAATGCGATGATGGATAGTTTTTGGTATGATTATGACTGTGGGTGATCTAAGTATAGTCATGACCATTGATAATTTGATGAAAATCCTTGACCGTAGTACAGGATGATTAGATGTGGTGGTTTATTTATTGTCGAGTCTCAAATGATAAAAATTGATGAAAACCTTTTTAAAACCTAAAAGATAGTAGACTTTATTCTCTACTTGACTCTTTTAATGGATTGCTAATTTCGCCGCAGCTTAAACCGGTTGTCTATTGTATTTTATCGGTTTAACATTTGTTGAAGGCTAATGATAATTTATTCTCGCATTATCTTAGTCATAATATTTCTTCTTTGGGCTAGTTGAGCTCACCTTTCTTTCATTGTTCTCTTCTGTGAAATGAGAACATAAATTTGGGACAAGTCGGGAACGAAGTAATGGTCCAAAGGATAGCATTAGTAGTCCTCACTATTCGTGAAATAGTGGGATAATAGTTGTAATGAGGACTCCTTTTGAGTTTGTATAATATCTAGTAGACAATATTTGTATTCAAACTAACGCTTTATGTCGTATTGTATACGGCATGCTTAGGTTAGTAAGTTGTATTTGAATTTATGTACCATGTAAGTGGCGACCCAAGATGGGTGGACGATACTAATTTTGGGGGCGCCACGGTTGTATATCGAGCTTAGGATATGATCCTGGCTAAGATGCTTGAGATAAGAACTAGGAGGGGAGAGGCGGAAATTCCTTCGCTAGTATGACCTACCTAAGTTTATTTGTTATTTAATTGGTCACGTAGTATAGGGATAATAATTGATATATTAATTAACCCTTATGTTGTGGCGGTGTTTGGAAATGGCGGTGAAAATATTCACAATGGAGTGAATGTGACCGTTGTGACACCTTTAATCACTAATCAAAGTTAATGCAATTGTCGGACGAGAGGAACAAATTAGAGATATCCACGTAGTGAATGAAGAACTAATTGTTGCATCTTGAGCTAATAGCAAGAGGTAGCGGTGAGAGTGAGGAAGAAGAGGAAGAAGAGGAACTTGAGGAGAATTGGTTAGAAGAAATTTATGATCAAAACTTAGAATTACAAAATCGTGTTCGTGAGCTAGAAGAACAAAGTTGAAGAAGCGGCAAACTGTCGTGGAACAAAGGGATACAACAATTCAAAATTGGGTTACCCGATATATGATGCTCGAACAAAATCACGCTTTGGCGGTGTGTAAGATATTAAAGTTGGAATCGAGAATTTAAAATCAAAGATCGCCTAAAAGAAGAAACAAGCTGAGCGAAGGAGAATGAGTGATGCATGGGTAAAAGCCGCACAACGCGTTGATAGTGTAGAAAAAAGACGTCCGATCCAATAAAGCCAAAATAGATGAAATGGACTTTGCTTTTGTGAACAAAGAATTAGGAGAACCCAACATCGAATTCGGAATTACCTCATGCATAGCATCGAGCCAACCCGAATTCGATATGGATCGGAGAATAATGATTCAAATCATGGATCGAGAATGCGAAGAAGCACTTAAGGGTGGAATGTACCCTATAGTAAAGTCAAACTTCGATAATTTAAGCGAGGCGTTTGTTGAGAAAACCCGAACGAAGTTATTACGGGTAAGTTAATTATAAATTACTAAGTCTATACCTTATTAGATCCGGTTCTACCCATTCTTTTATCTCTCTTTGCTTGCGCTCAACGTTTAAATTTGACTCGGAAAAATTAGACTTTGATTTATCTATTGAAACTTCGTTGGGAGAAACCTTCGTTACCTCCAATCATTTATTAATCTTGTTGTTTCAAATAAACACTTTCACGTTACTGCCGATTTTATCTCTTTGAAAATACTTGCCTTTGAGGTAATTTTTGAAAACGATTGATTAACTACTCATTATTCTTTTTTGTAAGGTTGTTAGCTTTCATATTCCTAACCAACCTGTTATATTTAATTCAAAGTAACCAAACCCCAAAGTTAATCCTTTGTTATATCAAGCCATAAGTAAAGAGCCCCGAACCTTTCGTTGTTGACTTCCTTGTGTGGAATGCACCAAGTCGACTTTTCCAGTAGGTGTGCATCGTGAATGAAGATGGCAAGTTTATAGGTATCATTGTGAGGTCTT